>VXAZ01006709.1:1013760-1230681 GCA_013399875.1 Gymnorhina tibicen | reverse complement strand
TTAAAAAAAAAAAAAAAAAGATGAACACTTGCACTGCAGTCAGTTTAAAACTGCCACCTCTATGAAATCAAATATTGCAATTAGATAAAGTACTTAAAACTGTGGGGGTTTTAATGTTCTTGGATTAGGTCTTAACTTTGTAGAATTATCTGTGTAGCCTTTGCAGTCTCAGTTTGCCCTCGACTCCCTGCTGAGATTTTTGTTTTACATTGGAACATTTTGAGAAAGTGGAAATAGAAATAAGCTTGAAATGAAAACAAGCTTTCAGCTTTAAGCATTGAGTAGATGTGTTCTGGAGTCTTCTGACAAAATGGTTTTCCTGTCAATTCAACAAAACATTTTCTAGCAATGTAGAGGATAGTTCTTGACAAGAAAGTCTCTCACCTCAGAAATGTGAGTAGGATGACAAAGAGACCTTGAATGTAGAATGTAAAAAAGAGAGGTTCAAGCCTTGTCACTCAGGTAGAACAGTCTTCTGGATCTTCTGGTGAGTGGTTATTGACTTCTCTTTCCCTGAAAGTCTGGAGGTTTTATTTCTTTCCTTTGGTGTTAATTGGAGAAGGGATTTGATCTCTTCATTAATTTTGCCAAATTCACCCAGTAGCCTGATGGTTGTGGCACTCAGCTGGCACTCAGGATTCACTGAGTCTGCACTGCTGTTGTAAATAAAATCCACTCCCATGACTTTCCAACACACCTTTGAGAAGTCAGTCAAATCAGAATGGTGCCATCAGCACCTCCTGTCTTCATGGGATGACAAATTCATTTCATGTTAAGCTTGTGAAGAGAGTCAGTAGCATATAGTTATCTCCAACTGACTCGAGTATTCAATTATCATTTGCACCTAGAGAAAATAAAACATTATCTTTCATTATCATCTCTGGAGATAGAGTATGAATTTGCTCCTGGAAGAGTGTCCAGAGATATTTTTTCTCCTCTTTTCATTATTTGGAAGTGATCTGCCATTGCTGCTTTCATATTTTATTTCTAAAATGATAGATATTAAATACATTGTATTATGATTTCTGAAAGAAGAAATCCTTTGCCTGGGTCTTCACTGGTTTCTGATGAATGCCAACTACTAAAGAACATCCCCAGTCTCTTTTCTTTTCCATTTTCTGGAACAATATCTTTAATAAGTAGTAATATTGCAAAGTAGACTTTCCCAATAGCCCTCAACTTATCTTTTTTTCTGTGCATACTGAAGAATAGGCAATTTCTATCATTATCTCTCCCCATACTTTTCCAGGGAAAGCAAATGTTTCGGAGTGTTCTGAGGACTTGCTACTACACCTGCGGGATTTAGGAAAAGAAAAAGCTCACAAATCTTGTGAACGCTTAGTGATGTGATCACTCTAATTACTGCAGTGTTTTGTTTACATTTTACTTTAACTCCAGCAGCAGAACTTGTCATGAAATAAACATTCTCTGACAGTCACTGTGCTTTTCTTCTGTCTAGGTCTTCATGTTGAAAAGCAATTATTTTGTCCCTTACTGAGGACTTACGTTGTCTCACACGTCTGAATAGACACCTCCTATACAATGTCATGCATTTTTAAAATAAAGAGCAATTTCGTACCTAGAGGCTCTTTTACAACCATGTCAAATTTCAAAATTATGTTAATTTTCCAAAAAAGGAAAGTACATCCAGGGGCTAAAGCAAGCTGTGCACTTCTTTGAAATCTCAATTATTTTCACTGTATTTTTATTTGTCCTTTGAACCTAAACTATTGTGCAGCCAATTTTTTAAGGGAAGGACCTTGGAAGGACCATTACAACAGTTTTGATCTAGCTTAGAAGAGTTTTCTACTACAGTCACAGTTCTGACCCAGACTGATTCAATAATCACTAAATTTTTCAAGTAGCAACTCTACGAGAAAAGAATAGTGTTGTAGAGGTCTTGCTGAAGATATTTCAATTATAGAAGTTATTTCACTTCTGCAAGTAAATCTTTACAAGCTTTTTATTAACAACATTGTTTGCATGCAAATTTAACATATTTTGTTCGGAATTAACATTCAACCTGTCACCAATGCAGAATGCAACCTTATAACTTCAGATTCTCTTGCAATTTTCTCAATTTTTCTTCTGTTTCCTCTTTTTCTTTCTCCTTTCACTGGCAAAAATTGTGAGCCTTTCAACTTTTTCTTGCTTACTAATATTAGTAAGAAACTATTAATAGAGTCTGCTTAGTTTTGTTATTGCAACTGCCACTGTCAGCTTTATTATGATAATGTCTAGGAAAATATTCTTTAATATGTATGGGGAGTGACAGTTGGGAATTTTGCTTCATTGATTTATCTGGCCTCTTTGATCACCACGCAATCCATCTTCTTTTATGAAACAAAACAAACCATTCTAATTAGTTAGTTGTTACAATCAGCAATCCTCAACTGTGGAAGACTAATTAACCTTAGTAGTAAAACATAATGTAAGTTTTTTTGTTCATTTGTTTAATAAGTTAAAAAGTCAGGTGAACAGAGTTGGTTAAAAAGAGATGAAAACACTAATGAAGACTCAAACATGCTCCTCTAGTCTTGCATCCAGTCCCTTGCCTTGCAATTCAGCAGATAGAAATACAGGAAACTTCTACATCCTCTGCTTCTTCTTTCCTCTTCTTTATAAATTCTGTATTTGTACCTTATTGGCATTTAAATTGATGGTTCATGTTGAACAAAAAGGACACTTCGTAGTTTTGTTGCATATTCTGTCCATTATTCATTGCCCTACGTTGTAATGTGTGGGCCATTATTCTGGACAGCTTTAAATCTCTTTCAAGTCCTTTGACAGATTTTTGTAGCCTCAGCTACTCCAGTTTACCCGGAGCCCAAGACTGCCAAGCTGAATTACACCTCGGTCATTCCTGCTTAGCACCTCATCCATAGTTAATTTCTTGAGCCTCTGTGTTTTATCTGTGTATAAATTTTTCATTTGCAACAACACTTTATCTTAGCTCAGAAGTCTGGGGGTTTTGTTAATTAGTTCCTTCGTTAGTTTAGAAATTTTTGCTTCATTTTGAACCGGCTGCCTGTGTAACAGGTTCATAGTCCTTTTAGAAACTCATAGGGATGAAACACAATGAGAGCTTTTTCATTTCATAATGAGCTTCACCCAGCTCTCTACAGCACACCAGAAATGTGAGTGCTGAAATGGAAACCCTGCTCTCCTCACAGCCGAGGAGAGAACAGCTCTGACACTGACACCTCAGGATCACCATCGAGATGAGATAAATTGGCTATAGATGCTTGTCAGGAAATACAAGCTGAAGTTTCAGGGTTGCTGATATTCAGTGTTTAGAGGGCCCTCTGCTAAATTCCAAAAGGTAGAGAAAAAATTAGGATCGGTAGAGCGTGAATCTGAAGCACAGTTATCAATACAAAAACCAGCCTTACAGCTGCTGTCATGCAACCCTCAGAGGAAGATTTAACCAGCCTTTGGCTTCCTTTAGACGGAAGGAAATGGGCTCATGAAGAACGTATCTCAGAGCATGTAAATTAGTTTCCAGCTCTGGAAAGAAACAAACTCATATTTTGTATTTTACCTTTGCAAGTATGTCCTGCCCTCACCAAAAGTATTATTTACTAATTAGGCCTAAATGTAAAAGTACATTTGTACCCCAAGTAGTGTACAGACTGAAAATAAGAATAGATTGTAAACAAGTGAAATGGGAGAATGATTGCTTAGATAATCTGAAAGAATTTTAGGAAGATATAGGACATAGCTAAATTCATGATTGCCCCTTGGACATTGTGGAAAGCAGAAAGACAATGTGCTCTAGTTTGCAGCTGGGAAAGGGAGGATGTAGTTAAAGAACAAGTCCAGATAACAAATGTGATGACAGGGAATCAGCAGCTGAAAGACAGAAAAGATGACGGGAGAAGAAATACAGTATATTTGGTCTTGACATATTGAGCTTCTAAAGTAAACAAGATGTTCCTGAGAGGAAATGGCAATAGTAGTGCAAAAAGATAGAAGGATAAACCAGAGAGGACACCTATAAAGTTTCTCAGACTTCCAAGGACTCAAGTGTAGAAAGGTAAGAAGACTAAACTATTACAGGTGAAGCACCAAAATGACATTGAGATACCATTTAGAGAGAATATAATACTTAATATGATATATCCTAGCAGAGAGGGGAAGAACAGGTAAGAGTAGATGAAGAAATAACTGCTTCTGCAAGGGGCCTCATTTTTGAGGTTGAATGAAGCAGAAGAAAGTTTCAGAAGTAGGAGGGAAAAAGTATGAGGAAAAGGAGATTGAGGGGAAAGAGGTCAGGGCAAAGCAGTCAGACTGAAAGACTGGAATCAAAATGGTTAAATACAACAGTGAGTAAGAAAGGACACTGCAATTTTTTCACAATTTTATAAAATTTTCCTTAAAATAGCTGACCAGATCTTGGGAAAATAGGGCTAGAGGAGACATCAAAGCCAGTCGGGTAGAAGGCAGACCACAGACTGGAGGATTTGAGAAAAGTGGTTTTTGAACAACAACATTTGAGGAAAAACAATAGCATTAATTTGCAGTGATAAAGAATTACTGTAATCCCTAGATTTCTACCACAGCAGCAGAGAAACTGTGGAAAGAATAAGAATGGAGTCCAAGGAATCAATAGTGAGTAGCTGAAGTGAAATTTGGGTGGCAAGAAGTGATGGAAGGTAAGGTGGCGCATCTTAAGCCAACAACTCCCAAAACTGATTCCTGTGTAGTAACTCAGCAGTAAGGTTATTTAAACCTTTTTTTTTTTAACAAAACCTGTTAAAGTCCTAGGTAATGTTATGCTTTCTATCTAAATATGCCACTGATTGAATCTTACTTTTTCACACAGTAAAATCAGCTTTTGAGGAAGCAGCTATAAAATGCTGAAACTGTCAAAGGTATAAATGAGTTGCTGCATTGCCTTTTAACACCACCGTAACCTCCATGGCAGAGGAGCCTATGGAGCTACATGGTCAAAGAATATGGGAGGAAGGGATGGTTTGTAATGCACAGGTGCTGGGCTTCATGATTCAAGGTCACAGCAAAGTGAAATCTTAAACACTCAGTGGCAGTACCTCATGAAATGTATATCTTCTGCAAGTATGTCAATTGCATTCTTCTTCAAATTTTACCTAAAGGTGTTTCACCATGTGCTGTTCCTACACTGGATCATGTGCATTCAGTTTGCATCATAAATTAATGTGATTATGTAAATCCTGTCTATCAGCTGGGACCTTCCTGAAGCTGTAGTCACCTTTTATTAAGACATAGCCTGATGTAAGATGGGTTAATGCTTCTGATGGCCTCATTTGAGAAGCTGGGAATGGTATAGATGTTATGAGCTCCATCTCCAGCATCAAATAACCAGTCAGACGGCGCTGAATATGGTGAGAAATTCAGCAGAATGTTTAGACATTCATAGTACTGAGCTCTATAAATCAGCAGTGCTGAATAAGCAACAGGGGCATTAGCCTATTTAGATGCTAAAAAGGATGGGATTTTAAAATTACTCAGCTCCTTATAGTATTTATAACTGGTTTAGTTTGCATGCATTTCACTAACATTCATTTTATTCTGACATAGGAAACTGCATTCTGATTATTTCCCCAAACCTACCTTGAATAGTGGATTTTGACTACACTCTGGAGGTAGCTTTGGGTTTGATTATTTTTTTAATTGTCTGTTGTTTGACAAGCCAATTCTATTCAGAAATCACACATGAATTCTTAGGTAATCAATGCTAATTGCAAAAATCCTCAGCAGCTTAATCTGCTGTAGCCTTCCTGAGATTTTAATAAACATCTCTCATAATAAAATGTGTCAGAAGGGGCAAATATTTTGCTAGCACAGCTCGTAACTGATTGTTTGAACCATGGTGCCAAATATTCACAGAACAGGAGTACTGTGCAGTCATTTTTAAAAAGAAACATTTGATTTAGTGTCTTAAGGGCAAAAATTTTTAATACATTTTTTAAATTCATTTACTTTCTCATCCCTACCAGCAAAATGTCAATTTTTTTTTTTGTGAGGATTGCATGTTATTTGCCTTAGGATAAGCAAAAGCAACATAATGAAGCAGAACACAGCTGAGCTGTCTGAGAATGCTTGGGGGGGGGGCGGGGAGGGGATGGCATTGATTTTCTTTCCCCTGCATTACAAAGTGACAATAAGATTTCTGAACTTTCTTGATTCAGAAAAAAAAACCAACCAACCAAACTCCCACGTTTTGGGCAGTAGGGCCTTTTGGAATGACAAATTAAAGGTTGTGTTGCATGTGACAGAATAAATAAGGCTGGGTTATAAACTGAACTGAAGGACATGGAGCTGAACAAGACCCCCATGTGGGTCTGTCACCTATTTCAGCCCATTCGTTTGTTCCATCAGTTCCATTCTGCCAAACTGCTGAATGTCTGCGGAGATGTGAGACATTGGAGCTTTGATGGTGCTCAACTTCACAGACCTCTGCATTTGGCCAAGAGTGAGGATAGTTTGAAAGCTTTTCTATCCTCAGCTTCTGGGAGATTCATCAGTCATGTTGGGGCTTTAAAGTGTTGTTAAATGCTGCAAAGAAATCCGCCTTGAATTTTAGCTTTACTAAGTAACCTGCACCTGTGTTTGCATAGCTATAGTTATGGAGGGTTCAACACTGGAACTAGAAATATGAGCCGTAGCAGGGAAATGGTGGGAAATGGCTGCTCTGCCAGATTTGGTGAAAATAATTTTGAACCTGTCTAATTGCATGAAACAGGGCATGGTCAGGAAGGATCAGCTTTCCTCCCCAAACAAACCTGACAGCTCAGATTAATCTCACACACCATCAGCAATTCAGCTTCCTTGGAGATCTTGGCAAGCTCTGCCAACAGGAGGAGGCGGACCTGATCAATGCATTATTTTAATATCAAGGTAATCAGATCCTGGGCAGAGAAAAGCTTCCTTTATCCTTTTAAAATGTATTCTTCTTTGGTAATGGGGAAAAAACCAATAAGCTGTCCTAGAAGGAAAGAAAGAAGGCCAGTGCCAAAAACAGAAGTATTACATTTGCTGCACACTTTACCTTTAAGAGCTTGGTGCCAAGTTCCTGCATCTCACCCAGCACCTGAAATCAAGGACTCAGAAGTGGCTGCTGGAGATTCCTGCAAACTGAGGAGTGGTAAATAAGATTTCAGCTTTAATTATGAACTTCCTGCTATCTCCCCTCCTCCTTTGAAATTCAAGGCACTTCATTTTATTTTTACATAGTTTGGAGTCTTAGATTCCTTTTTATGTTAGTGGGAAAATAATGATTAAAAGGAAAATAATTCTCTTATGAAAATTCATGAGAACAGGCAGAGTTTAGAAGCTGTGTTATTTATTCAGGAGAGCACAATGACTTTTAAGAACACTGGGATTTTATGTTTGTGTGGATTTTTTGGTTTGGTTCTTTTCCTTTGTGTGCTTTGCCTGTTTTCATACCTGTGCAGCTGTTGAGCATATATATTAGGTCTAAGAGTTGAAAATCTTTTAGAATTTAGATTAAAAAATAAATTGCCTATAAGTAAAATAATCTGTTCACTAAGACTGTAAGTGGAACTTTCAAACACCATTTTTATGTATTGAAGTGCTCAAAGGCAGAAATCTATGTGCTTCTCTAATGGCCTTAATAAACAGCCTCATCATTTTTAGTCCAGGAATAAGTAAAGCCAGGAACTAACATCTTAGAAAGATACTTGTACTGAGACCCTGATACTATGCAAAATGAATTGTCCTGGAAGTTTAAAAGTATCCATATTTAAATGACGTATTATATCTGTTTAGACACAGACGTCGCTGCTTTCTGAGTAACTTTTCCAAGTAGTTGCATTTGGGGTTCTCTGACTGCTGTTGCTGGATCTCAGAAGTCACCTGCAGCAGTTGCATCACCTCAATCAATTTCTCTACAGTTTTTCTGGCCTTCTATTTTGAGGCCTTTCCTGGCCTCAGAATCTATGTCAGCTTTTCCAAGTTATTTCTTCCTTTAAAACACAGAAAAGCTAGAAAATAAACAGATTCCTTCATCTTGCAGAACCAGTAACCCTGAGCACCCTGGGCCCTCAGACCCTTTGTTCTCTTTCCAGAGTTGGTTGCCATCTGGACCTAGTGGGATCCAAGCAAGAATCTTCAGGGCATTTTCCCTGCAAGATGTGTCAGGGGATGTTCTTGCAAAACATACACTAAAATATACCCTTCAACCTTCCCTAATCCAGATGACAAGTTCCTTCTGGTATGTTGTTTCCCCCATGCTTATTTTATAATGTCTTCTTACTGGTGGTAAGAAATAGAGGCTTGACTCTTCCTCTTCCCTTGGAAATGCATGTTTTTCATTTCATTGGAATGACACCTGGTATGTTGTGGTCTCTGGCTTAAACAGACAAGGGGGAGATGTGGTGCCTGAGCCACCAGCTGGAACAGCTGGAGGGCCAGAGAGCCCAGGAGCTCGGTGGTGGGTAAACTCAGAGGTCTGAGATCCCCTCAAACTCAGTTGGTAGGACTCCTCCCACCTGGTCCTGTGACCCTGTGTAGATCAGGTCCCTCTGGTTGGTCAGCAGCCAGACAGTCACTCTAACCCTGGGTCACACCACATTGGTCCTCAGCTGTTATCCCGCCCCTGTCTGTGTCCCTTGATAAGAACCTGTAGGGCTGAGGCCCGCCCTCTTGCTACCTGGCCTGCCCGTGTGCAGGTCACAATAAACATCAGAACCTCCGGCAAGGGCCGCCTCGACTCTTTGCCTCTGGTACCGCTCGAGCTAGCAAGCTCTGTGTGAGCGTGGCCGCGTGCCTTCATCGCCCGGTGAGAGAGAAGCTGTACGTGAGGTGCCCAGGCACCACCAGTTCCTGAGCTAGGATCTCGTAGGGACAAGCTGCTGCTTCCTCCACCAGCCAAGCCACACAGCGGCACTGGTACACTTTCACCTCAACAGCTGAGATTTTTGCTTTAACTCTTCCCTAAATTTTTCATCTCCAACTCTATCTTCTGAGTACCACCTGCTTTCTGGGAACACTCCTGTGGCTACTGGTTCTCACTGGACAGACTTAAATCCCAACATCAATGTCATTGTTTGAAAGAATAGCAAGTAAGTAGAGTATCCATTTACTGGGGGCGCCAGTGTTGAATGATTTTCATTCTGGCAGAAGGGTCCCCAGCCATCACCAAGCCCCATTAAGAACATCTTCCAGTGAGTAGTGGCCTTTTTATTTCTTACGGCTTTTTAAGCCAGATCTGCTGGGGAGAAGATATGAAAGCAGCAAGAGGAAGTAAAATCAGATAGTTGAAATTATTTCTTTGAATATTGAAATCAGGGGAAGTGGTACAATGTAAGTACAGTGGGATGATGCTGAAATGCAAGGCTGCATGTTATTTTTCTTTGTATCTGAAAGTGTAGAGAAATTGCTGTAATCATATGTCTGTTCTCATTTTGCAGTGTTTGTATTAAATAAAGAGTCTGTATCAGATTCAATAGCATAGTACCTTTTTTTTTCAAGGTAATATGTGTAGACTTTTCTTCACAGATCTTGACTGGTGGTGGCTCAAGGTATACACAGCTCTTGTGAAAAATATGAAAGGTTCTAGAAATGAGGCCGAGCCCTTAACTCTAACAGAATCCAAAAATGATACAAAGAGAGAAGAGAACATTGCCATTTATACTGGTAGATTTCAGGTTTGTCATTCTTTTCCTTGAGAACAAGAGAAACAACTTATGCAAAGGAAAGATAAAAACAGGCAGGCAGTGCTGGCTTTATCTTCAGTGTGATAAGCTTCCTTCAGGGGAACATGAACAAACTATGCATGAGGCATGGAGAAGGTACAGACATTTTAAACTGTTCCCACTGTGAATTGTTCCAGCTTCAGGAAGCCATTCAAGTTTGCTGTCAGAGCTCCTTCCAGCTTCTGGTACCAGCTCTGGTGCCCTGAACTTTTCATTTTTGTTTTAATAGAGCTTAAAATAGTCTTATGTGACAGGAATTTTGGTTCGATTTAAGGTCCAGAAAGAAAGAAGGATGGATGAAATTAAGCCTAATCTTGAGGAATGTCTCTGTGAGAGCTATAATTGAAAAGTCCAGTGCACAACTCAGAGACCCCTAAAGACAGGTTTACCTGAAGAATCCTTGCAGTGGGTGGGCACTCCTGTGGGTGCCTAACTCAAACCTGCCTCCCAGGGAACTGGCAAACCCTTAGGATGGTGACATGGCTGTTGCTTCATGGAAGATGTCTCTGGAAGAGACTGTAGGGAAGAGATGGCTTTTGCTGCAATCAGCCCAGCTAGGAGTGGCAATGTCAGTAAAAGTTCAGTAACACCAGTTTATCTCCATGAAATAATTTGGTTTTGTCAAGTCAGTATTTTGTACATAAGGCCTGTTCTATCAAAAAAAAATCCTGACCAGATCAATACTGTTCAAATAGGACCTGAAATAAGTAGTGGTATGATTTTAAGCCCAGAAGACACGGTAGGTGTAAGTAATTTACAACATGAATTGAACCAAATTCTATGTTTGTGTAACATCACTGAAACAAGAAGAGACAGTACAAAAGCTCACTATTTGTTTACCTGATACTTTCTGTCAGAAGAAATTGTGTAACTTATTTGCTGGGGTTTTTGAGAAACTTTCTACTGTTATTTGCAGCAGACCTTTGAAAACTCACCTAACAAAAACTCCTTTATGTAAAGTGTCTTTTTCTTGTCCAATAAAATTACTGAATAAGTTCTAAAGTCCTAAGGAGAAACTTCCATTTACTGTCTGCTTCATCCTAAAAGTTTGTCAGGACTTTCAAAACAACAGCCTTCCTTTGGAACCTGAATTTTGATTGCAGTAAACCCATCAATACTTAACCTGCTAATTTACTGTATGTGCATTTAGAAATAACCAGTCTTGAAGCAGAATAAAACACTCTTGATGTTGTACGTTTTCTTTGTAATGAAAAGTCTGAACAGGTGTCAAATTTAAAATTAAATGTAAATAAATCAAGCTGTAAATGTAAAGAAACAATACATCATTTATTTTTGCAAATACCTTTCTTTTGACCTCTGGCTTTGCCAGGGGTTATTTCCATATATGCTCTTCTATACTGTCCCTGAGAAAACAGTAATCTTGTTGTAAGATACAGAGATTCCCTAAATAGCCTATGTCATCCAGTCAAGGGTTGATCAGGAATTAAGGCTTTGCATTTTTGGGTTTGGTTGTTGTTTCATTTTTAATCTGATTTAATTTAAGATGTTTCGTGTGACAAACTTTTGCTGAATCAAAGGCACAATTCAAACTCCCCAGCAGGCTCTCGGTGCCCAGAACTGATGCTCCCAGCCAGGCTGGACAGGGCTGGGTGATTCCCATCCCTGGGGCTGCCAGCTGGGGCTGAGCTTCTGGTTCCCCAGGGCGCACCTAGAAGCCATAAAACCTTGAGTGGAGCCACTTCTCCTCGAGCTTCTGAGCTCTTTTTTGCATGGCCAATGCTCTGTGCCTGGAAGCCGTGTGCTGATGTTCAGGTGTGCGTGGCTTCGGGGCTCTGGCTGCCCCGAGCTGCCACGTACCGTCCTGGCATCTGGCTGGTGGCATCTGCAAAGCCTGAGGCACTCTCCCTGCTCCTGTGCAAGCCAAGCAGATGTCAGCTCCCTGGACTGTCGCAGTATGTGCTGAGCAGTGTGTCTGTGTAAAGAGTAATGAACTTGAGTCACTGTGCGTTCTCCCTGTGTGAAGTGTGAATACTTTAAACCGCTGAAATTTCTTTATGTATTAAAACACCAGGAGGCTGAATTCTGTAAAACTTACCAACTCCATAATTCTTCTGCCTTTTGGTGCATTGGTTCACCAGTGTGCAAAGCAAAAGCAGGCAGGGTTTGCCTATAAGTCTTAATACTTGACCAAAACATTTATGTGTTCCAGCTTCTGGAATAGTGAAAATAGTAGTAGATCCTTTCAACTCCGAGTCCTAAAGCAGGATTAAAGTTGGTTGTCAGAAAAGAAAAAAAGAAAAAGGCCTAATTTGCTTTGGCCTGGCTTGCTCCTGACATATTTATTCTAAACCAAGATGATTAGCATAGCAGAGCATTCCCAGAGTATGTGAATGTGCACTTCCATTGAGAGGGGATTTGCTGGCTGGCTGCTTATGGCAGACAATGTTCTTGTCTAGGTTTTAATTTGTTTGTTTGGATGTTTGATGTGTTGTTAGGAGTTATTAGGATTGAAAAGCTTCCAAAAGTCCTATCTAGCCTCTCAAAATATTACTGCAGAAAAATACATGTTTGTTTTTGGAAAAGAGATGTTCCTTTTACAAGATAGGTGCTCAGCTGTAGTTTTGGTGGGGGTGTGGAATCTGGGTATCCAATTAAAACTTTCAGCTGTTGCTCACTTGGCCAAGCTGACAAAAATTACTTTTGACTTGCTTCAAATACAGTGGCACTTTGCATGATCGTTTTGGAAAAACATGCAGCTTGAAAAGAATATATTAATTTTTGAAAGCCAGACTGTTTCTGGCAACAAAAATGACTGCTATGCTACCAGTTCCATGCACCTGCAGGAGTGAGGGAGCTGCAGCTTTCTTGCAGCATTCCCTGCCTCATTGCACACATTTTATGAAGTGCTACTAAAATTGTTTCATTTTTGTTTCAAATTAATGAAATGCTTTGAGATGTACTCCACAGTGAATTCTTGTTATTAAATATCACTCTTTCAGAGAATAAACTTCCTTTTATTATCAAAAGAAGATCCTGAAGATGAATGTGGGTGTTAGGAAGAGTAAATGTTTCCTTCATTGTCTGTGGGCGAAACACAGCAAATCAGGCTCAGGTGAAACCGTTCTGGTCCCCAGCTGAGGGGACACACCAGGCTTGGTGTTGTCTTCCAGGCAGCTGCTGTGAGAACAGAGCTCAGGCCTAAGGCTGTGCATGTTCTTTATACTCTCAGTAAAGTGATGGAAAGGGCCACCAGGCTCCGTGAGCTGCTGGAATGGCTTGAAACAATCAAATTTAATTACTTCTTTCTTTTTTTTTTTTTTTTAAGTGATAGTGGGAGAGTGAAAAACATCATCAGCTCCAGAAGAATTTTCCAATAGGAGCTGGCTTTGCAATATGAATCTTGAAGGGATCGAAGAAGGATTAATTAAATTAAGAGCAGGGGCGTGTAAGGCTGTGCAGAGATGGACAAGCAGCCTTGTCCTGAGTGGACTTTTCTTTTAAGGTTATAGTGTAGAATACCTGATGTAGTGTCCACAAATGCTGTACAATGTGTTTTATACTTGCCACTCAGATCCTGTGATTCGTTAGGCATCAGTCTAGCTAAAAACTGTAATATATTTAATTTTGATGAGGTGCTCATTAGTTCACTCACTCCTCTCCATCCTCCACACTTCGTGACTGATGGCTTTGATGATGATGGCATTAAATCACACCCTTCAACTTTAGCATTTCTTGGCTGTTTTTCTGTAACTAATCCTAAAATGTTCTTCATAACAATTTTATGTATAGCAAAGGATCTATCTTTTGAAATTGTGGGAATTAAAGTCAGTGAAAAGGTAAAAAGTCTGCTTTGCGCTAAGACCTTCTGCAGTCTCCAGAGAAGTACATCTCCTTTCACATTTGCCTCCAGACTCTGCTCATCAGTATCTACAGTACGACATTCAAACATATTTTTGACTGTGAGTTTGTGCATTTCCAGAAGTGCAGGGCTGTAAGTAAAGTAAATGAGGAAATTTTCCTGTCAAGCTGAAAAAAACAAAAGTCATGCCTGTAATCCCAAGAGCTCAAGAGAATAAGATAGTCATTACATTTTGATAACAAAGCATGGTTAGGGGCTGCAGAGAAATCAGTTACTCTGGAAAACTTAAATAAACAGTTTGTACAGCCTCAGCATGAGAGATCAGATCCACAGAGCTGCTTTAGGGGGTTCAGAGCCAAGTAACCACCTATCCACGGCATTTAGCATCTGATATAATGGTACCTTTGTGAGGCAGAATGCATCTGAAACAGGGAGTGCTGCTCTCTGCATTAGGGAGACTTCTTCAAAATAACAAGGGAATTTAGTGTTAAATACTTAGCTTCTATTTTCATAGTTTATTATATCATGATTGGATTCCTTCTGTGGACACAATCTTCTTAATAGTAGTATCATCTCTGGCAAAGGTTAGACTTGAGGAAAACGACTGAGATGAAAGAATAGAATTTATATTATTTAGCAGCTGAATGTGTCATTACATCAGAGTTGGTATTGTGTAGCAAATTGCAAGCTGTAGTGAAATTGCTTTAAAAAATCTGTATGTATTTTTCTAAAACTGTGATAAAGTCATTCAGCAGCACATTGAAATGCATTTTGAGCTGAACTGTTATATCATATCTTTTTTTTCCTGTGGTACAAGAACAGATGGCCGTTATTTTTCTTACCAGTCTCCAGCAAAGCTGCTGCAATGCTTTGCCTTCCCTTGTAAATGCTTTCAAGTGAAAGACAAGTACACATGACCAAAATGAATCTGCATTGTAACACTGGATTGGGGTTTCTAAAGCAAACTTCTAATCAGCTTACAACATTAGGCTGGCAATAATTACTTGATGTCCTATCAGTCAAGTAGTTCATTATGACAGGAAAATGAGCCGTTAGTCAGAATCAATGGCACATGTTTTGCAATAAGTTTTTGGAGCAGATGTCTTTATTCATAGACATTTTTAATGCAATAATTGAGTATTCTGTAACTTGAAAACAACTGCAGTCACTCCTTGGGGGCACACACTGGTGGATTTGGAGATGCTCTCTATGACTTTATGGCATTCCTGGGGGGACTCTGATTGATCTGAGAACCTCAGCTGATCGTTCAGTAGCTGGTATGTCAAAAGGGCTCCTGCCCCTACAGTGACAAAAATGTTTTGTGAGTCTATACATTTTTATAAGCACAGTATAAATTGCAATGTTTTTTGAAGGATTTAGTTTTAAAATCATCGCTACCTTAGCAGTAGTTTGGCAGCTCTGAGAAGGCCTGCTGAAAATGTCTCTAAATACAACCTGGTATAATGTTGCCTGCTTCACCAGAAATGCTGTGTAGCTCAAGAAATGCTGTATTCTGAAGTGAAATCATTTGTAGTTATAAATCTAAATGAAACCACCAAGTGTTGTAAATCTAGGGCTGCCTACCAATTTATGACTTTTTATATTGCCTGCTATAATGTGCCATATTATAAAAGCATTGTTAGGAGCTGTTTTTAATTTATTTGCTTTAAATTATGGTTTAGAAGACTTGGTAGTGCTGGGTAATGGTTGGACTCGATGATCTTAAAGGTCTTTTCCAACTGAAATGATTCTAAATTAATGCTGTACTGAAAATCCAGCTTTACTCAGAGTAGCTCTAATTCTTCTGTTTTATACAAACTTTTCAAAAACCGTGGTGTGTCTTATTTTACAGCCTTCGACAAAAGAAAGGCAGTTTGGCCCAGAAGCACTGGGCTGGAGCAGCCAACATAGCAAAGTGCAAGCCCTGTCCCATGGCACATTCCAGCGCTGTCTGCGGCTCCGATGGACACACCTACACCACCAAGGTAAGCTCTGCCTGGGGCCTGAGCTCCCATCAGCACTGCTCAGCTGGGACCTGCGGTGAAGAAGGAATACCTTTCATTATTAAGCAGTATTAAATTACGCTCTTCGTTAATCTAGGAATATTTTTTTGTGTAAAAAGTGCTGATAAATGCAGGTTTTTCCATATTGGACAAACAGCAAATCAGAATGCCAAATCACAACCTTGTGACTTTCCTGATTCATCTTTCTCTAAATATCTTGTTCTCTTAATGAAGTAGAACACTTTTAATATTGATGATGCAACTGAAAAAAAAAAAATCATTTGATGAGATTGGCTTGTTTAGACAGGCGGATTTGGGGATAGTTCTTTTTTTTTAAAGATTTGGTCTCCAAATCATAAAATAACTTAGCAGCATCATTCTTCAGTGATAGATATATTTTTAATTGTTTCTTTTTTTCCAGACTGCATGGGTAACATATTACAATTCATTTAGCCTGTGGTTTTAATAGGCTTGTGTGCCAGATGCAGCATATATGGTACCATAAAAAAATTCCCATAACCCAGTAGGGATAAATTGACTCATTGTTATACTGAAAATATGATCACCTTAGGGCTTGACTCAATAAAAGAAAATGTCTTCACAGCCATTCAGCATTCCAGATCTCCCACTAGCAAATAAAGCCTTCCATGTCTTGGATACATGTCCTAAAAACAGCACGTTAGGCACTGGAAAGCATGTTTTGGGGAATACCCTTAAGGTTCTCTTATCCTCATGCATGCAAAGTAATGTTTGACAGCCAGTAAAACTACCTTTTAAAATCCAAAAATAGCCTTCACAAAAAAAAACTCCCCAACAAACAAACAGGAAAATAAAGGTATCGGGCAAAAAATTCTCTGCTGTGATGTAACGGTGAGGATGCAGCTACATTATCTTATCAGCTGGGCACCTTGAATTCTCCACTTATTAATGGACACAAATATTAAGAGGCTGTCATGTCTGGTCATTTCAGCGTCTCTCCTGTTCTGGCTGAAGGATTTGCATGGCCAAAAAGGAGAAAATCAGAGCAGAAACTGTCATCTGTGCACACACAGACTGCAGGAGAAATAGCCACACATTGCCTGCTAAACAAGTTACTCTTTAATACTCTCTAGGAGTATGTATTGCAGTGGTTTACTTTGGTATTCATGGTTAAAATGGGCTCATTGTAAGAACAACTTTTTCTGTCTGAACCCTTGAGTCCATAAGACATTCTGTAGTAAATAGGTTTCATTTCATGTTCTGTCATGCTATTAACTCATTTCTCTGCATCTTAACCTGTGTCTCTGTTAGCTCCAAAAACGCTTTTGGCCTTCTCTATTTCTCGCCATAAGGTCTAACTGATTTTCATCAGACATTCTGCCAATGTTATAAACTCACCAAGCTATTGTGGCTGTGATATAAACCTGACAGCTATAATGAAGACATGAAACATTTCCTGGTGCTGACATGTTTGGCTGTCAAAGAGACACCTCCCAGAAGTTTTCTGTTTGGGTTTTAAAGCTTTTTTCAAACAAGATTTTTAAAATATTTATTTGGAAACAACTTTGTCTTGTCTTTATTTATTGTATGTTTTACTATCAGTTGTTCCTGTCCTAGAAAAATTCAATTTTTTTTTTTTTTTTTTAGAAGACGAATTTTGGTAAATGAACTGACAATACTTTAGGGAGAGCATCAGAATAAAATAGTATATGTTAGTGTCCTAACAAATAATGCTTTTATGGTCAGAAATGATCATGGGTACCTGCTATCTTTTACAAAGAGAACATACTGCTTCCCTCAAATTCACTGTTAGATTTCACAAGACAATGCAATTCCTTTTTCTTGCCTTTAAGTCATTAAAATCAAAGCCTTCTCAGTAATTTTCTTTCACATGCCAGACCTGTTGGCAAGTATTATTTCTGGCCCTGCAGTGCTGTCATGTTCTAGTATTGACTGTGGACAAGGTGGACTCGAGTGCGGGCACTGCTCTGTGCAGGGCTGTGTTGGTACCCAGCCCTGCATCTCCTGCCTTGTGGACGTGCAATGATGAGCTGGGCAAATGAGCAGCTTCTTGCTAAGCTTGTAAACAAAAGATGGAGAGTGGCAACTAAGTTTCAGGGGGGAAAAAATCTTCTGAAAGTGTATGTTGGGCTTCCACTGGTGCTGGCAGCCATGTGGGACACGCAGACACAGCAGCAGTTCATCCTTCCTGGCTCCAGGGCGGTCTGGCCTCTCCTGCAGGCACAGCAGGGGCTGAGGTGGGAGATGGGCTTTGGGCTCCCGGTTCCTGCCTGGCAGAGCAGCATCAAAGTGTTTCAGTAATGACCTGCGGCTGCCATCCTGCAGCAGCAGTTGTCTTTATACCAGGGCTGGCCCTTTCCATACTTTGAACTGTTACCTGAGAAAAAACTTAATGGACAGGAAAAGACACAGCAGAAGTGTGACTGACTGATGAAACGCAGATGAAACTTGGGTGTTAATAAATGCACAGTAATTCACATTAATTAATACATACATCCCAAATATACATCTCGCAGGCTCTCACTTAGCCATTTGATCCTGGAATAATTCCAGCTCTTTCTCAGGAGACATTGTAGACCTAGAGGTAAGAACTTTGTGACAAAATAGAGGAAAGTCAACCAAATCAATAATGCAAGGGTCATAGGGGAAAAAAACCCAAAAGATAAACTAAAGCTCCACGTTTGAGCTTAGTGGTTGATGTAGACAGAGGTTGAGGATGTTTAACTCAGCCTTGCAGTTCCACCAAAGACATGGAAGCCTTCAGCGCCACAACTAATTTATTGAGGGCTAGTTAAAGGAATCTTCCTTCTTTTTAATCTTCCTTTGGAAAATATTCAGTGTTGATTTCCAACACAAAGACAAATGGTAAAATGTTAAAAATTACGAAAAAGCCGTGCCCATATCTTGTGCTACAATGATTTAAGTGTCACCTAAACTATAGGAAACATGAGGTAATGAGAACTTTGATTGCTCTTAAATTGATTTAGCTTCATGTGTGGAAGTTGTACTGCTTAAAAAATCTCACCACCCTTTAGGCATTGAACCTTTCTGGTTCTTTTTCTGAAATCTTCCAAACTTGACCTGGATTATTTCATCTGCTACACACAAGTGCTAAAGTGGAAATTGGACAGCCTGTTGGGCTGTAGTGTGTGGTGGGGTTTTTATTGTTCTAGTTTTGTTTTCCAGATGTCAAACTAATTCTTCTAAGCAATGGGATTCTTCAGTTACACCAATAATTCAGCACTTCTGCCTGACAAAATCTGAAACAGATGTGGCCTGTATGTACTCGGTCCCTGTACCCTGTTTTCAGCAACTGAAAAATGAGTGGTTTTTGAACTTGCAAAATTTGCTTATATTTCTGAAAACTTTAAAACCTCCGTATCACTCTTTCCCGTGAGCTTTGGACTCTAAGGTGTTTAGGTTTATCAAAGATACCACTGATTTTTTTTTTGTAGTTACGGCTTGAAATGCAGGTGCTTTAAAATGCACACCATCTCTCACATAACTTCATACAAAGAAGTTTCCTGTGTATAGCAGGTCTGTTTAATATTGTGACAATACAAAGCACTTCCATAGGTTATTACAGTCAGAGTTTTCAAAGCTCTTTAAAGCACTAATGAATTAAGCTTATGGGGTACATAAGCCCTGTAAAGAGCTTGATGTAATTAGTTAATGTTTTTGTGAGCAACACATTAAGAAGAATAACTTTGTAGCTGTCAGTTTTACAGGAACTTTAATTAAGCTTGTTAATAAAGCAATTACCTGAACATGATGATGATTGTACTTAACTAGTCAGAAAATGAAAATTAGGGTGATCTTAAATTACAAAACATACCACCTCAATGACTAATGGTCCCTTCAAAGATGGAAAGGTACATTGGCATAATTATTATGTTTCTAATTAGGTACATTGTTGTTCTGCAAATTTTAATTAAATCATTGTGAACTAATTAAGTCCATGATCATGTCTCTTTCTGTTTGAAAATGTAAAAATCACCTCCTGCTGTCATAACATTAGGTAATAAATTTGATATTAAGGGATGTACAAGAAAAAAACAATTCCAACAATCTTGAAACAGAAGAAAAAAATAACAACCAAAATAATGAGACACTATTAGTTAAATGTGTGCAGTGTGAGGGCTGCTACATTTAATTAGGAGGGGTCTGTACGCAGAAGCACAATTAGCAAATACTTGTTAAAGTTTCTAACTGTTGAGTATTTAGTGCAACGTGGTTTGGTTTTTCATAGTCCAACTATTGGCTGCATTACCCGTCCTTGAGCTCTGGGGTGCTGCTCTTCAGCTTTGGTTTTGCACAGCTTTTCCTCTCTCTGGTCTGTCTGAGGGATGACTTGGCCTCTCCTGATGGAAAACAGGATACCCAGCAAGCATTAAGACTTCTTGTGTCCCCAGTTAGATGAAGAGTTGGATTAAATTCTCTGTTAACTTTTATCTTTGGTCTGGTTTTGTAAGGGAAAATTAAGGAAATGAGAGAGGAGGTGGGGGAAAGGAAAAGGAGACATAATAGGATATGATTAAAGAATTCCATGGGGAAGGAAATCAAGTCATCCTTAGGCATCTGCTCCCTGTATACATTTTAAAGATTGTTGGTGGGAGGTACAAGAACAAATTATTCTTTCATATACCTCTGTGTGGAAATTGATGGATTTTATGTGATGTGACTGCTCTGAATAAATTTTCTACAGGAAAAATATTTTACAACATTGTGACTACTTCCTTATTCTAGCAGCAAAGTTTCAACATTGATCCCTATTTCATTATTTGACTCCATATGTTGCAGGGGGGTTCCTAACTGCAGCAATACATCTGGCATGAGTCTTTTAGCACTATTGACTTTACTCTCCCAAATAACCACTGGGAAACTCCAGAGGATTGTGGGAGAGCTCGGGTTGGCCTGATATTCAGTACCTTTGTACATCCCCCGTTTGAGTCTGGCACATCTGGCTACTGCATTCCCACGAGGTAGATGTTTCCTCAGCCTGTGCTCTGGGCCACTGAGACTCGAGTTGTGTAATCCAAAAGCTGTGTGAAGCTGTTACTGCATAATCAACTCCTAAATAATAAATTCTGTCTCTCAGAGGGCAGAACACACAGAGTTCTGTGCTGTGCATCCACGGCTGCACAGTTTATTTGGCTTGAAGCATGAGGTGAGCAATGTTTTTTGATCAAGTGCTGTGTAACCTAAAGATATCCTGTTGTTTATGTGGTGTTTTTCTCTGCATGGTCTGTAGGAATGAGCAGAAAATTGGGAATAAGGTAGATCTGTATTCTTCTGTACCTTGTAATCCATGTCAGTGTCTTAAGATAGTTAAGGGTAAAGGGCATTTTTGCATACGCTTGAAGAATGGCATTTCTCTTTTGGTCAATTAAAATGCTTTAAAAATGGCTTTCTGCCTCCTACAGTCTTTCCAATGATGCCTCATAGGAGTATCTTGGCCACAAACTAACAATCCAGGACAAAGATCTGTGCTTTCCCCTGACTGGGGTAACCTTTGTTAAATTCTGAGGGAGCTGGGAAATACCACTTTTGAACTCTGCTCACATAATCATTCAGTTCTGCAAATTCCTGAGCTTCCTTTCAAATCCCATTTAGTTCTGTGTTGAAGTGAAGAAGCTTTTGCTTTTCAGTGGTGTCAGATAGTAAATTCAAAATCCCAAACAATGCTCTACCAATTTTACATCCTAACCAGGGAAAAAATAGCCCTGCATAGCCACTCATCTGTGCACTGCGGCTGCTTCTGTGACAGCTCCCCAGCTAAAGCCCATGAATATATACATGTTTGCAAGGATTTTTACCTGACATAATATGAATTGTGAGAACAGCCAAAATAGAGGCTTCTGCAGTGACTCAACAGATAGAGGGGGAAAGCAAAGAGCTCTGGGCAATTTTTACAGAGTAAGGGCTGCTTTGTTGTATTGCCAGGTTTGAGATTCTGTGAATTAATGAGAAATCGCTGCGGCCCAGGACATGATGTTCTTTCAGAAACTGCTTGTTGCTATACCTTTAGTCTTTGGAGGAAGAGTCTTCATGAACACAGTTCTGCAAACACAGATGGGGGGAAAAATAAAGACAACAAAAAATGAACAAAGAAAGGAAAACCAACAAAAAATTAAGGGTTTTTTAATCCCTTAAATAAGCCTCTTACAAAGAAAATACTGATGCTTTTTGTTGGAAACTGGCTACTTAAAGCTCTGTCAAAGCCATTGGTCAGTGTTGGAAGGAGGTGGGGGTTGCTTTGGTCATGCTGAAGCCTGGTGATCTCTTGGCTCCTGCATAAAGACAGGACAGAGAAACATTGGAGGCATTCTGGGGACAGACTAGGATGGATCACAACCTGGTTTTGGTTTTCCTTGCTATAATCTCTTTTAAGAGAGGTTACTTAAAATTGCCACTGCTTTAATTTGTGCTGGGGTCAGTGAGCAAAAAGGCCCTGACAGAACCCAAAATTTATCCAAATTTGTGTGTCCAAGTTTTAGCAACTGTGCATCAAG
Organism: Gymnorhina tibicen; assembly: GCA_013399875.1. Taxonomy (NCBI): domain Eukaryota; kingdom Metazoa; phylum Chordata; class Aves; order Passeriformes; family Artamidae; genus Gymnorhina; species Gymnorhina tibicen. The sequence continues at coordinate 1,208,648 of VXAZ01006709.1, read as the reverse complement.
CAAGCTGGTCTAATTGGGGTATGGTTTTGTTTATCTCCTTTCTCTAACCTTGCCTAGCAGGGAAAAGATATTTTTAGTTTGTTTTTCCATATTCTAACATTTCTCAGTCCAGAACAATTTAGCCTTGCACAGACTGGGTTCTTTGTGATTAACATATTGTGTCAGTTTCTAAATCCATATTTTCTCTTTAATTCCTGAATCTCTTATTTTGCCATATTAAGGCTTGTCAGAGTTGAATGTTTTAATTATCACGTCAAGCCTAAAGACTCTGGGGGAGATTACAATTAAACATCTCTATTAGGTGGGTTGCTGCAAGTGGTAATTCTTTCTTCATATTATTTTGGTAACTTGACTTTAGAGAAAAAACTGCTCTAAACTCCCTAAAAACTCCTTCTCAAAATATAGCTGCAGTAGTGATGTATAAATACCATGCTGGGAAAGGCAGTATGAGAACCAGTGCAGAATGAAACAGCCTCAGGTTTCCAACCCACAACCCCCATGATCTGAGTGATAGGGAGAGGTGAAGCTTCAGGGAGCGTAAGGCTGCTTCTCTCACATCCAACTCCCTTAAATTCTGTACAAGCCCATTTTCCTAAATGGCTCTGATAATACTCAGAGCTCTCTAAAGTAGCTGAACATGTTCATCTCTTAGTGCTGCAGAAGTGCAGGATTTTGGGCTGGTTGTCTTGTGTTTCACCAGTGCTCACACAGTACAATAAACCCGAAATCAATTTTTGAAAAAATAAGTCTACTCTTTTGGCAGTTTTATGGTTTTTTCTATTGTGGTCATTTAAATTGACCAGACTTCATTGATAGGATTCATTTAAATGTATCTTCATTAAAACAGATTAGATTCATGTTTACCCATTAAGTGTTTCTAGAACCGAATTAGACCTGCTGCATAATAATGCAGCTCCTCATATTTTCATGTCAGTTGTTACAAGAACACCAGAAAAAAAACCTAGGAAGGGACTGGGAGGATGGTGTAGGCGGTGAGTCATACACGTCCAGAATATCTTGGCCGAGGTATCAACACACAACAATATTTTGGGATTTTGTTATGGCAATTTCTACCATACGAAAATGATTTTAATATAGATTTATGTTTCATTCTGGTTTTGGTGTTTTGTGGGATATTGGAAAGGGAGGGAAATGACACATTGACTTTCTTTACGTAATGCTGAAGAAGGGCAGCTTCTTGCAGGGGGTTTAGTTCCTATGCTTTTCTGATTTGCCAGCATATGCTTTATTCAGAAGGATGAAATAATGTTTAGAACGTCACTGATTTTTCTCCTTCCTGTTTACGAACTTCCACAGTGTTGAAGGCAGTGTTTTTATTTAGGCACCCAGGTAAGTGCTGCCAATAATTAGAAGTCTGAATATGTAACACTCCTGCTGCTGGCTGCTCATTATTTCAAAAACTCAGAAAAACAATGTTTTTCTGGGGAATGTGTTTAAATATATGTGCTGAAATCTTACTGAATTAAATAAGACTGAATCTTATTAGCATCTTGAAAAATGCAGTTCTGTGCCCATTTTAGGCTGGAAGATGCAGGCCTGTCAGCTGTATTTTACACAGTAAATGAACATCTTGGTTAGAACATCAATTCTCTACACTGTCCAAAAGTTTATGGTTTTTTCTGGTGTTGGTTATTTTGTGGCTGAAATTTTTTAGGGTGGTTTTTTTTGTTGTTGTTGTTGCTTTGTTGTTTGTTTGTTTTTAAATTTTTAATTCTCATTACAACATTGTATTAGATTTATAAAAAGTATTTGTTGGTGAAATGTATCACCAGCAATGACTTGCTTGGGCACATTAGCCCAAAGGAGGGAGCACTAGATGCTGCTAAAATAAAAGCTTAACTTGGGGCTTTTTCTTTTCACATGTGTGGAAGGAGCCAGCACTGAGTGACAGAAGACAATGTCCTTATTAATAAGCTTCTGCATTAAAATTACAGCAGGAGCACAGGGAGAAAGAAGCAGCAGTGAGTCGACTGTGACTTGTGTACTTTGAGTTACTGTGTCAGTAATGATGGATGGAGCAAACAATAAAATTTGACCTGTCAGGTTATGCTTCTGAGGCTATAAGCCTTAAGGCATTTGTAATTGGCTTCAGCCAGTATGTTAATGTAGGTGGTTTGGAAAATTAGATTATTTGAATGATACAGATTGCTTTGCATTTTTAGTATTCAAAAGAAAAGACTAGAAACTCAAAGGGACTGAAGTCATAAGGCTTGTTCTTTGTAAGCTGCCTGTTGTCCCTGTATAATAGAGCAGGCAGAGGAGTCGTTTTCAGATAAGATGTTCACAGTGTGTAGAATATGAGTTATTTTAAATGATTTTGTGGGGCATAATTCTTAAACATTGTGTGGGAGGTGCAATGCACATAGTTTCCATTACACACATAAATCTCATTATTATCTTCTTTATATTCTACATCCTGCTCAAATGTGCCCCTGTAGTATAACAGGACTAGAAGACACTTCTTGGGGTTGACATTACTCTGATTTGTCAGTGTGGCATGAAGTGCTTAAGTGAACACATTTCTCATATCTGAAAAAATCTGTGCAGTGTAAATGCACAACTGAAGTGGGTTTTAAATAGCTGTGCACAAAGTAATTCTATCATATTTAATATGTTCAGTTGGTGTTAGAAAGAGATCACATTGATATTACACACATAACATTGAGGAGATATTGTGATAGTTGTTGCAAGTAGAATGATGTGCGTATTTTCCAGTGAAAGCATTTTATAGCATAATGTCAGTCTGAGCTCCCAGAGTTTTCATCAAAATCAGTATTCTGAACTTTCACTGAATCTAAGGCAAAATTTGGAGAGAAATGTCTCTTCACCCTCAATATATTTGTACCCTGGGCTGGAAATGAGCTGAGAAGCTGCCCAGTGATAACTTGCATGTTGACAGTTCTTCCTGAGGAGACAGGGAGTGAGGGAGGGGGTGGTGTATGATTTTTTGTTGTGGTTTTGTTTTGTTTGTTGGGGTTTTGTTAAAGTGAAGTGGTGGAGGTGGGACAGAGTGCTCCAAATCATCAGAATGTGGAGTCATCCAGATTGCTTTTGGTAGTACTATAAGGATTGGGCCATTTCTAGAGGGCTTTGTCTTTTCCCTTCAAGGGCTGTTCAAATCCTCTTCCCCATTTCCCCCTCCTTATACCTCCATGTACTCTGCTTTAAAGTGTTTACTCCTTCCAAGGAAAGGAAATGGCAGGAGGGAGTTTCAGTTGTGGAGAGGACCTGGGAGCATTGCAGAGGATGTAGAAGGTGGTTTTGGACTGCTGGTCTTGGGAGAGGATCTGTGGGAAGGAGAAAAAACAATGCTGAGAATATTAAGCAGAAGGGAAAGACATAGGGAACATGAATTCACAGGAAAATTGGACTGCATTTCACTGTTTGCAGAAAAACTTAAACAAACTGGGCCTGTGCCCAGTCACTGGCAATTAGATGATACAAGTGGAATTTTTTGATTCACTGAGGGTTTTCTTCCCAGAGGTAATACTACACAAAACAGAAATAGAGAGCTCAACTAGTTGTATTCCCTTCATCTGGGATATTTTCGTAATAAACAGGGGAGAGCAAGAAGAGAATTTGAAATACATGTAGTCATAATTTTCATTTTTGTTTCCACATGCTTTGGACTGTTCTCCAATGATCTATACTCTTATTTCACCCATTTTAATGTGTTAAAGATAGAAATAAGTATGTAAGGAGAAAGAATGTTGCATTTTTTAGTGTGATCCTTCCAGTTTGCTGTAATGTAATCCTAGTAAAAGCAGTTTCTGCTGCAAATATACTTTTTTCCCTAGGAGAAAAAGGTATATGTTTTGTTACATGTATTTGAGAGTGACAGATATTTTCATATTAATGCAGGTCATGCCTTCATTGTTGTTACCTGTTCAAACTGAGAAAAGAATGTGAAGTGGGTCATTTTGAGTCTAGCTGCCTGTACTCACTTTTTCTTGCAGGAGATCTTGATGAAAAGGTAGGGAAATAAAGAAGAGATGGAAGTTTCCTAGTTTAGGTTTCAGCAGTGCTGGTTGTGAGATCTCAGCATGAATTCCTGCAGCTGGATAGAGCAGGTATATCAAAAGAGTTATGGTAACCTGCACTGTCAGGTAAAGAACCCCAGCTTTTTAAAACTGAGTGAGATGCAGAAAAGAGAGGACCAAAATGCCTGTCAAAGAAAAGTTTCTTTAGGTAGCATAGACAGGGTAAAGAGCCTTTAGAAAGTTCAGCAGCTGAATGGGGATGGTGGTGGCTTTCTTCAGTGAGTGACGTAGACACAGCCCTGTGTTCATCTGCATTGCATGATGAGAATGAGCTTTAAAATGTAAGACATTATTAATAGAATACCATAGGCTTTCAGAGGGGAGATGGCAATGTTATTCAAGCTGTCTTTTCCAATTCCTGTGTAGGATGGAAAAGACAGGAAAACCTCACAGGATGCAGCTCTAATCTGGGTTTCTGCCCAGCCTGGCAGAGTTAACCCTGCAGGACCTCTGCAAATAGTTCTCATGTCCTGGGGCAGTACGTGGCAGCAGCTCACAAATTCTCCCTGCTGGATTGCCTCTCCTGCAAATTATATCCACCCCTGCCTGAGCTCTTGGGGGTGAACTGAAACTGCTGATGGGGCTCAATCAGCGGGGGAATATTTTTATCCTATTCTTGCATGTCTGTCTGCAGCTGTGCACCACATGGTTCTTGAAAATTGGCCTGCAGTCTTAATATTTTGTATTGGGACACAGAATTCCTTTTCGTGCAGACATGTAATCATATCATGTAATGCATTTTGTCTGCCATCGTGTTCTATTTGGCTTTAGGTGAATATTTGGGCTTTATTTTTCTCTATTATACATGGGCTGACTGAAGTGTTAAGTTAGTCTCAGCTAACTGGAGAGGTGGAATCTGGCTATTTTTAGTTAGTCAGTAGCTCTCCTTCTCCCACATGTGGTAAAGCACATCTTTCTCACACCTCCCTGGCTTAGAATGACACAGCATAATGTCTATAAAAACCTGGTTTGGCTGCAAATGTGCTGGAGTATCTCTCTCTCTCTATCAACCTTAAGGTAAAGAACAAATTTGAAGACTTGAAGCTCATAGTTGGATTACCAGTAGCAGATCCAAACAAAATGACCTTTAAGGAGCCCCCTGTGGAGTGTGGGATGCTCTCCCCTCACATTGCAGCTCCCTTTGTAGGCTGGGGCAGTGCTCAGCACTTTGAATTTGGGCACGTGCAGGTGCTAAGTGCTTTGCTGTGAGGGGATATCCAAGGATGGAGGAGATCTTTACATATTTATAGCCAAAAGTAGCACATGGGAGTGAGAGGATCCTCCAGTGAAATAAATAGAATATTAAAAGAAAGTGTTAAAACTATCAGTGTCCCCAAATATTTTAAACATCAAATAAGTGTATAATCACTTATTTAGCCTCTCAAACCAATGGTGTCCTCAAACCTGTGGTCATGTTTTGATATAAGGTACACTGTACTTCCACCTTTTGGGTAAGATTCAGTGCATAAATAATTTGCAGTACTTCTTGACCCAGGTCATAATAATTGACCACTGCTTCTTGGGTTCTGTGGGCCACTTTTTGATTTTGACCTAACTCTAATAGACTTGTAAATGGAAGATCACAAATAAAAGTGGCATGAATTATTACTTCGTGTAGCTGCCTCTCTAAAAGTAACAAATCCAGTTAATCAATGGGATTAATTATCTGTGGAAATGACATCATTACCAGGCAAAAGCAACGCCAGGACTATCTACACATTTCAAGCAGAATATCTAAAGATATAGAATTGAAATCTGCAGAAAGTACAAAATAATTAATTTCATTCACAGGGGTTCTGACAGAGGACTGTGGATGCACTGTTTGAAAAAACCTGTCTTATTAAATACCAATTAGATAAGATAAAATTTTAAAAGCCTCCTATAGATAAAGTCTTCAATTCGTTAATGGACTTTTTTCCTCTTATTTCAAGTATTTTCAGGACTCTCTTGCCTTTCACGCAAATGAAAAGCTGCTTGCTAGAAATTCCAGTTCTAAAGTCTCTGTGTTTAACATTCTCAAGGGAGATACGGCAGAGGCATCTGCCACCCAGGGGGTGATTGCTGCAACAAACAGTGTGAAGTTTGAAGACTGAAGACATTTACAGATCAGATGTAGCCAATTTAAATTGCAGGGAGACTGAAATGAAAGGCTCTTTCAGCTGCTGTGCTGCACTAGGCAGGGGTATGGTCTGGTTTGAGCTGGTCACCAAATCTGGGACCATCTGGTGCACATCATGACCAGTTCCTGCTGAAGTTGGTATCAAAAGTTTTGCAGTTCAAAAAAATAACTACACAGTAGAAAATAACCGGTCGAATCTTCTGTAAGGGGATAGAAGAGGAATGCTAGCCTGTATGGAGACCTCTATTTTCGAATCTGAAATCTGTCATCATAAAGCCTGTATAGAAGGGTTAGTGCCAGAAGCATGTTTTATTACTTAAATATATCTTGCACAAGCAACACTGAGCAAGGAAAACCCTTTTGAGTTATATAACTCTTTGATGGGATGCCTTAAGGTCTTTCTTTTTAAGCCAGTAAATTTGAGAGCAGTAATTTAAAGATTGCACTTTTCCTTGAATCTAAAAGCATGTTCTAAATCCTGTTGTATTTAGTTTGAATGCTTATCTGATAGGCCTGATCCCATATTTCCAGACTGAATGACATCACCTGCAGGCACTCAGACTTGCATTTTGACACACACTTTACCTTCCATGAGGCAACTTGCCCAGGTGATGGCACTGGGAGGCAAAGAATGTCACCAGCCAGATATGAATATGGGGTAGGAAGCAGAGAGAAGACTTGGGCTCCTGCAGGAGGCACCACTGTGGTGGCCAGGGGTGTGTCAGCCCTTACACCTTCAGGCAGAGCACATCCAATGTTTTCACCTGCTGGACGTTGTCAGTGTGACTAATCCAACAGCCTTTAACCAGTTACTCTTGCCAGGAATTCCCACTTCATCTGTGCATCAGAGCTGGAGTGGGACTCTGCACCCATCCACAAGGGAAAGCACAATCAACCTTCTTGGGTTTTGACGTGCACATTTTGTTTGGTTCTGATGGGATATCAATGCTTTCACTAAAGCTGTTGTGTAGGGGCTGGTGCTTAACAAAGAGGTCAGGTGGGGACACTTCAGTCTTCAGAGATGTTTGTCTGCTTCCTTTTCAGCAGTAATTTTACGTATAGGAGCTACTGAATCCAGTCTTGCAGCTCTAAGTGTTCCTGGTGATGCCAAAAGATATGGGCTGCAGGCTGAGGGCAGTTAACTGTTATGTTTTCACTTAGTTGTTTCTTTGGACCATATAGTGTCTATAAAAATAAAAAGAAGCTGTTCCTTGGGAAATGAAAATAGGAAATAAGGCAGGTGAAGATTAATTCAGAGGGCGTTTATGGACCAAGAACGTTGTGAGCTCATGTGGGCATACACAGAGTTAGCTTTTGATGTCAAATACAATGAAATATTAGATAGATATTAGATTGCTGAAATGAATTCTATATAAATTGATGACTGCAACTAGAGATTAGGATTAAGAAGAAATACCTGAATATAATCTGCAGTAAACAGCTTCCAACTGGCTAAGAGCTCACAGCATCAAAAAATACAGTAACAGGAGAAGTTCTCTTGCAGTTATTCAATTAGCTCTGTGCAATTAGCAGGAAAGGCAGTCAAGATTTCTGGGGCACAAAGACCATTGGTTGGAGCCATAAACTGAGACTCCAAAAGTGTCCAATGCACCACTATGAAGGTAATGCTGTGATCCCAGGGGTATTTGCCATAGATTTGCTCACTGATGGTGAGCTATAGTTTGATAAGAAGTTTTTTAGGTTTTTAGTCAGCTTTGTCAGATCACTGCAATGATAAAGTATGAATAATACATGGGTTTAGATGAGGCAATAGGTGTAATTCAGGAGTGAAGGGCGAAAAACTTTTGTAGATTTACAGGTGAGTGTGAATCATACTTCTACTGCTGAAATTTGTCACTATTATCTAAATTTCAGCTCCTTCTGCCTGTTGATTCCATTAGAACAGTTTTCAGACCCAAATCATAACTACAAAGCAGTAGGAGGTCATTTTGAGCAACATCCAGGCTGATCTGTGACTAAAGAATAGTGATTGTATTGACTGGAAAAGTCATGTGAGAAGAATTCTTCACTTATCTCTGTGTGGAACAACCCCAGAGGCTGATGCAACGCAGTATTTGAATGATGGTCAGCAACAGTTTCCTGGTTATTTCAACCTTAAATCTCATTCATTATTATTTTCTATTAGTTTAACTTAGGGCATTTCTTTTCTGTACGCAGACAGTTACTGTAAAGTTGTGGGGTTTTTCTTCTCCATAACCAACCTAAAAATTGACTCTAAATCTAGTTTTTGTCATTGTTTCTATATTCTTTACATGTTATCTGTGGAAGAATGAGCCCACACAGAGCACAGAATATGAAAGCCTGGAGTAAGTCTGGTGACTTCCAAAGCACTGAAGCTTGTAAATTTCTGTAAAATTACTTAGAAGAAAGCTTTCCTCATTACCCATGGTCATCTCCACATTGATGTGGTGAGTGAAGCCCAGTTCATCAGTATCTAAACTGTCACCATCTAATTCTTCTTCAGAGAAGGCACTCTGCAACTTCAGCATTCTATCTTGCAGTCTACCAGTAAATTGAGTGACCCACCTTTGGAAGAGAATCTGAGATGTAAGCTGACACTGGAACTCCAGTATTTTCTTCCCTTGGGCAAAAATTCTCAAGACTAAGCATACACTATGCTTTAAGGGTGACAGATCACTCTTTGGGAGTTATTGCTTTGTTAATATGCTCAAGACATCATCTGTCACTGTAGGAGCTGGGAGCACTGTCTGGAGTTTTCTGTTCATTGTTCTTCTCTGACTCCCTTATTTTACAACTTTATCTTAGGGCTGTATCCTGGGTTTGGGAGAGAATCAGTTGCCCCCCAAAATCTGATATGCTCCAAACCTTGCATTTCCTCTGTATCAGCAGTCATTTCCCTACTTCTGCTCAGCTCCAGGGTGCCACTGTTAGGAATTTTAAAAGCTAATCCTTTGACTTCACAGGCTCTCCTGGATGCATAGTTTAAGTTTGTATGTTTAGTGACTTTAGTTTCACTTCTGCATGCGTGATTTTGGGAATGTGAAGTTTAGAAAGGAAAGGTCCTTTTCTATTCCTTCCTCCCTCTAATCAGCTGGTCCTCTTGACTTTCAGTTTTCTTTTCTCTTCTTATTTTGAACAGAACTCTCTATCTGTAAATGGAGTCTGCCCAGGCACTGCCCCAGCCTCCTCAGAGCTTCACTAAACAACCAGCCACTTCCCTCAGTGTTAAACTAACTTCAAAAAATTGTCACCACTTCTACCCCCACCTCTATTTCCATTTCATCTCAGGGCACAAGACACTTGACCATGATATCAATACATTTTTTAATACAGGCTTTATATTTAATAGCCAAATGCTTCCTTCTTACTGAGCGTCATGTTTGCTTCGGGAGCAGGGTGGAGACTATGAGATGAGCCGAGCAGTCCTGCATCATTACACAGAGGATACGGTGTGGATATAAAAAGCAAGAATGAATGCAGGGAAAGCATTTTCCTTAGCGTATCCAGGAGGCTAGGAAGGAAAGGCAGTTTTATAATTCATGTTGGGTGCCCTTGCCGCTGATCATGAATTTAGTCTTGATCTTGGCAAATCAGTCACACTTAAAGAGTGACAAGGAAATATAGCGCTGGTGACAGCCTGTATTGTGAATATTTTTAAGGTCTTGGCTAAAGCACGGTTCTAGCCCAAAATATAGGCTTAAGGCCTTGCTAGACAGGCACTCTTGTCAAGGGCAATTGTAACAATCTAATCTTTCTTAAATTAAATATTTTTTTCTATTGAGGGAGTTGTGCAAATCCGTCACCTCCCCTCAGTTTCCAGCCATCAGCCTGTGCATTGCTCGGGGATGGATTTCCTTGGTGATCCCATGCACAGGGCTGCAGCTGCCTTCAGCCTTCTGATGCTGTCATCCTTCAGCATCACTCTGACAGCACAGTTCACCCATTCTCATCTCATTTTTAAACCAAATGATCCTGATCATGTCTCCTTCTCAGTACCTTGATGAGGGGAGCCCTCCCTGCTGAGATGAGACAACTGAGAGACCAGGAGGATGTGTAAGGGCGATGAGGCTTTCACCCATCTGGCTGTTCAAGCTGTGGTGAGAATGAGAAGGGACTGATGCCTTTCCTGAAGGATGGAGGCCAGTTCTCACTGACTTGCTAAATGCCTCCCCATGGAAGTGAGGGCTCAGAGCCCCTGCCGGGCTCTCCAGGGCAAAGGAGTGGGTGCTGCAAAGATGAACTCTACAGTCATTAAGTGATTGATTTAAAGCAAGACAGCAACTTTTTATTTCATATATTCTTCTCATAGCATCTTCAGCCAGTGTACCAAATACTGGAAATTAAAATATTTACATTATTTTCAACATTTTAGTACAGTTATTTTTTCACGTATATATGCATCCTATTGATTCTGAACAGCTAAGATAGGTCCGTTTATGCTTCTATCTTCAGGAACATTCACCTATCAAAATACTCAGTCTCCATAATGTTCAAGAGAAAAGTATCACTGCTAAAATGACATGTGAAGCTTCAAATGCTGAAGCTGTCTCTTCTGGCATCAGTGCAAAGGAGAGACAGGGAGTGCTATGAGAGAATGAGTCTGTGAAGTTTGGGAATCATGTAGAAACCCAGCCTGAGAATTTAGTGTCTGTTTCAAGCATTAAATGTCTGCAGGTTGTGCAGATCAAATCTCTCTTGGGCACTTGTTATCAGTCACTATGGGCATTAATTCTGTGGCAACTGAGCTGCAATCAGTTATCAACTGGACTGGCCTCTCTCTCATTGGTTCTTTGGGGAGTTGGACCCTTTCCAAAACCAGATGAGAAAAGCAAGTCTGTAGTGTCTGTCCAAGGCACTTTGCAGTGCTTGGCCAGTGCTGGCTCTAGGACCCAATTTTCCATTCTCTCCTCTGAGCAGGGGCTAATGCTGGGCTTGGAATTTCAATTGTTAAAGCAGGACTTGGGCAAAGATGCCACATTTCAAAGGTGGCATCCTCTGGACAATTCACATACTGTGGAAGAAGCCACACACAGATTTTCTTCTACTGCAGAAAGTAATTTCAAGGCTCAATATGGAAGAGTTCAAGAAATTGGTTCCAAAAAAAAATAAGCAGTCATCTTTGAATTTGGTGAGGATTCAGTAGGAATTTACAATACTATTACAGTCTGCAGGAAGGGTAATGAATTGTCATTTAGAAATGTAATTTCTGAGTTCTATTTAAAGACTTTCAGGAATGCTGCAGACCTGTGAGGGGAGGGAAAAGGAAGGTTTTGTCTGGAACATCACAAGCAGCTGCAACCAGCTTCGAGCTCAGCCATTTGGAACAAATGGAACATTCACATAAATGGGGGATAAGTGCACATACCAATAAATGAGTAACTAACTGGTCAACAAAATGTACAGTACTAGACATGAGAGCTTTGCTGTGTTATTCTAGGAAATAGCTCTTTCAAAGGGAGTTTAAATAAATCTCTTGCTGACAAAAGCAGTTCAAATATCAATGGTGTATAACTGGCTGTTTGATACTATGTGAAAAATACTCATTTATTATCTAGCTAGATCTTTCGGTTCTTGAACTATTTATATTTTAGGAAAGAAATCGTAGTCTAATGGGCTGAATCACCTTCAAAAGGGTAAATGCACTCTCCAAATGTTTTTCATGGACTTCTGAAGCATGCAAATATGACTTCAAACTGCAGTTTTACTTAGCTTTCTATGGGGGTAAACTTTAGCAGCAACATCCTTGTATTCTCTTTTGCTCAGCCCTGTAATATTACACAGAAGCAGAAATAGATGGCATTTTCCAGTGCCAAAGGGTCTGCTAATATTTATGAGGTCATTGTACTTGTCACGGCAGGAAAACATTTTTAATCTTCTGGAGCCTTGGAGTTCTTTGGGAGATAACATCTAAGTTTTGCTAATAAGCTTCACTCATGCTTGATGAATTTATACAGGCAAATAAGATTTATGCCACAAATCTGCCCAGTGGCCATCTGGAGATTGGGAATATATTAGCCTCAATATTTAGTAATTTTGATAATGTCCAGACTATGACCAGTTCTAGTTTATGGTTTTCTTAAAGTAAAATTGTTGGATTTGAAGTTGGTATATTAAATGGAGAAAAACTGAGGAGTTTTGACCAGTTTGTATACCTCATTATGTGCAACTGTTAGCAGAAAGGAGTGGGAAAATGCTTTCCCTTTTCTAAAACTCCTGTAGCAATTCAGCTGTAAGGCTTGGGGGCTGTTTTCACAGAATTTGTGGCTCATGGGCTTTTCCAACTTGAAATAATTTGGTTCCAACCATTCCTTTTGCTAGGAGACAACAGTTTTATTACGAGTCCTAGTGCCACTCAATACCATACTGAGCTAACGCAGGTACAAGCGTGAGACTTGCCAAGAACCTGTTTGGTTCTGAAAACCATGGGCTTGTGCAGAATGTTGCCATGCTTATAGATTTATGTTTAAAGCAAGCAGTGGATTCTGACAGGTTGTCTGTGGACATGTGACATAGGGTCTGTGCACTACTTTGCTTGGTCAAGAGAGGTATGTAAGAAAAGCAAAGCTACCTTAGGAGGCTTGAAATCATGATATAGTGAACTGAATGTTCAGCAGCTGGGAAATAAACAAAAGTCTGAAAAGAAACCCTGTACTTGAGTGCAGGTTTAGTACTCTTATCTGGTTAATTGGGTGTTGTCATCTCTCTGGATTTAAATAGCATCGCTCCCTTTGTACAACCCATTATATTTTGTGCTGGTGCAGAGCATTTGATATTTCCTGCTGCAGGATTGGCTGCACTTGAGTAGTACTGTGTATTTATACTTTTATACATACATAGGACTTTGACGTCTTTGTGGATGAAAGGAGTAATATAAATGGTAATTTTATTGCATAATTGTCTTACTGGTATTTTTCAAAAGAATATTTAGGAGGATAGATGTAGTACATCAGACAATTAATCACACTAGTCAATTAAACTTCCTTGGGATTTTTTTAAGGATTAACAAGTATTTTCTGGTGTTTATAGAACATGCAATATTTCTCTCACAAAACCTACTTGAATATAAATGTTTATTCCTTACCTTGTATTGCATCAAGATTGCATCTTCTCATTAGAAATACCCACAAAATTGTAAGCTTTCTGAGAAATTTACTGCCCTGGCCTATGGTAAGAGTAGTATGTTAATTGTAAAGGGTTTTATTTAGGAGATATGTATGCCATATAATATCCTATTAGAATAACAAAAATCCTTCAACTTTAGAGAAGGTTCTTGAAGTCTTTAGATTTCTTCAAAGTCTGTGACCTTTTCTTCTGCTCCCTTAGGGACAGATGCCAAAGCTATTCAGACAGTCTCACTTTTGAACTCACTGGAGTAGCAAAGCTGAAATAAAACATGTTGTAAACTAGAATTTTGTTTTTCTTATTATGCACTTCATTAAACTAGAGGGGTTTTTTTTACATGAGCATTTGTCATCTCTGTGTCAGATTTCTTGAAAAACATGTTGAATTAACAGGCATGTTTAATGCAGTCTTGACAGAAAGGTTAATGAGAATTCAGAAGGCAGCAAGAAGAAAAATAATACATAGATGAAAACTACATGGAACCAGAGTAAGTTGTAATCTGGCTTGTCTTAAACAGTGGTATTTACTTATTCTGCAGTGAATGAAATTAAAAATGTTTTGAGCAATACCCTCCTTTGGTAATATCCAGTACTCTCTATCAGTTCATAGTGCAGATTACCTAGAAGGTGGGTGCCCACTGGCTGAATTCTTTTGCCAAAAGATGTTTGAGACAGGTCTTTCAACCTGCATACTTGGAAGGGAGAAATATTTGTGTATCTGCGTGTATGAGACTGCATAGGATCAAGGTCTCATAGCTGAGAATGGCAGAAAGAAAAGTGGAAACAAAGGCCAGTGTCATGGTCACATCCTGGTGAGGGTGGATGCTGGTTTATGGCTCTGCCTTCTCCCATCATTACCCTTGTTCAGCCAGCCCAGTTACTCAGAGGACTGAGAAGGGGCACGGGACAGTGACGCCTTTGGCTTCCTCACACTTAACCCTGACACCTGCAGAATCTGCATTTATATGTGGCTTATAGAAAATTCCCAGAAGTTCCCATGCCTGCCTCTAAAGCTGTAACAATTTTCTGAAGAGGATGATCAATGCATAAAGCAAGTTTGAGTAGCTCTGTGTCCTTGAGCTGCCTGTGGCTGGCGACCTGCCCTGTGCCGTGAATGCTTTTGGGCAGGATCATGCCCTTCAAAAGGAAGTAAGCAATAGTGAGGATTGCAAATACAGTATTTGTTCTTTTTGGGAAAGCTACCAATCTTGATGATGGTAATCACAGGTCTGCTTTTCTAACTTGATTAGAATCACAGTTGTGATTGCCAAATCAAACAAATTGGCATGTGATGGTCGGAACTTAAAAACCCATCAATTACATCCACTCCTGCACTAAGGACAACCTGATTGCTGCTAGTGTTACTTCCGCTTGCCTGTTGTACATTTTGTGTGTAAAACCAGTATTATTTTTAAAATCCTTCTTTCTGCAGTCAAGGTCAAAATAGGAGAAAACTGTTATTTACATGGTGAGTCATCTGATACAGTTCATGCGTTGAAAGTTGTGTTCTTGACAGGAAGAGGAAACAAGAACATCTTAGAGTTTATTGTGCCAACTTGGAGCTCATTACACAAGCTTAAATACAAATATCATTTGCAGTAATTTAGTTACCTTGTTCGAAGCTTGTTCCAAGCTCTACACCTGCATTCAGTTAACCAGTAAAATTCCTTATTCCAATATTCCAGTGATGCAATATTATGGTTGTTAAAAAGAGGATTAGCTACTTTTGGGTAACTGTCTTGTAAGAGACTTGTATTTCAGGATTTTTTCCCTTAATGTATGGGCTCAAGAGGGACCATGCCTGACGTGATTCAAAGTTGTGGCCTTATGTGGTCTGACCTTCCTGAGAGGTGCCAGCCTCTTAGCATAGGAGAAGGACTTTTATTTTTTTCAGTTTCAGATTTCATATTTTGTGCTTTTCCTAGCAAACAGCTTATTTGAGCCATTTGAAACATCAAAGGAGGTGTTTCTTGGCTTGGATACATCTTTAATTTAAAGCAGATTTATTAAAGGCCAAAACAGGATAACACTGCAAACGGATTAGCTGTGGTTACTTGATTTCTGAGCAAATAGACTAATTCTGCTTTCTTTGTATGGGTGTCTTTCACAGCAAGTCCATTCAGTGAGCATTGAACTAGGCCTGGGGTTTGGTTTTTCCAATTTTTTTTTTTAATTTCTTGTTGTTTCTATTGTGTTCTTTAGAAATCAGAAACATTGCTGAAAGCTTTAACTTCAAAGCTTAAGCCTGCTTACTCTCTCTTGGTTGCTATGCTCCAAAAGACATTCCTAAAGCTTCTTTGCTAGTAACTGTCAAATGTTTTGTTTCAGTGCTTCTTAGCATCAGAGCTTCACTTTGGCTTTTGTTTTGATTACAAAATAAAGGTTCTGAGAAGTCAATTAAAAAACAGGCTGGCATTCTTAGGACTTCAATCTTGTTGCTAGTCTGGAAGCAACCAGAGTGGTGGTACTGCAGGATGCTGGGTATTTACTTACACTTCAGATTTGCTCTGTCATAAAACAACAGACAAAAACTCTCTCTGACACCTGAAGGTTTGCTGGATACTGTACATTTCATACATCAGTAACAAGGAGTGAACACTGCTGGGGCTACGTCATGGTCAGTGAAATCTGGGCAAACCCGTTGAGCTAGTTAATCTAATAGATGTAATGGAAAGGATGGGATAACTATTCTAGAGAAGAGGATTAGCTTCCTGAAATCTATTACCAGGGAATAAGGTGCTACTTGGGCACAGAAAAACTCAGACTGACTTTCACCTCTCACATGCAGAGGCAAAGTTTGGTTAGAAAAAGATGACCAACCATTTGAAAACCAAGCATGCATGCTGGAAAACCAATGTTTCCAGTTTTGCAGAGGAACTTCAGGACTGGATGGTATGTTTGGCCTATGACTGGCAGCACAAGTGAACTCTGGAGTTTGCTGCTTGCTGCACCACCAAGTTGTCAAACAAGCCAGAGTTCTCTTTTACTGTATCTCCATCCTTCCCCCCCACCCAGTTTTCTAGAAAAAACGTGCAGTGAGTTCTAAGAAATCATTGCTAGTGCAGGATGTACAAGCTCTGAAGCCCAGAGTACAGCACTTGGTCTGACCCTTGTTTTCTGTCTTTCCTGGAAGCTCCCCAGACCTTTGTCCGTATGGATTATGAGATGTTTCCAGGTACTTCCTCCTTCTCTCCAATAATTTTATAACACGGGCCCTGGGAAGCACAAAACTTTATGACCACAAAATCATAGAATGATTTGGGTTGTAAGGGAGTTTAAAGAGTATCTTGTTCTAACTCCCCTTCCATGGGTGGGGACACCTGTCACTAGACCAGGCTGCTCAGAGCCATATCCAACCTGGCCTTGAACAGGGATGGGCAAAACAACACTCCAGCTGTGACTCAATATTTGTGGCAAGGTTGCTAGAGAAGAAATGGGCAGCATAGAACAAATTCAAAACTTAGTTCACCATTTCAAGAGGGGAAGCACCATTTCAAGGTGTAGTAGCAATTTTTCTTTGACTTTGATTTGTAAACTTTGATACATCAGAGAGAGGGTTGAGCTTATCCTGGTATTATATCAGGACATATCCTGACTTATCCTGATACTCAGTCCATACAGCCATAAGTGGTCAGAATCCCATCCCCGATCACATCCTGTTGGGCATCCCAAAAGTAACTGCAAATATAGTACTAAATACTTTGCAATTACTGATTGATGGGAAGAGTTGATTGAGAGATCTTTGGGATGCCAAGATATTGCCATCATACCAATTGCATAAGAGCCTGCAGGGAGCATGCCTACCCTTCATAGTGGTCACCAGCTGCTGCTTTTTGTCCAGGTATGGACAGATGGATATGGGAATGACTGTGTAGATGGAGCATTGCCTCATCTGAAATCTAAATTGGTGTAGTCACCTGGCATAGCTGAATTGCTCTGTTTATAATGTGATTGACTGGGTGGAGACCCTGTGCTTGGGGATCTGAATGTCTTGTGTTGCCTTCCCTCTGCCATATGCAGGTGGTTGTTTAGCTGCTAACGGGAGTATCAGTGTGTGCACAGAGCCACAGATCGTTACCTCTTGATTATGTTCACCTTATCTGATGTGTCGTCTCCATGAGAGAAATTAAATTGCCTTTAGTAATTTGAAGCAAGTAAAAATGACAAATCATTGTTCTCATGTGATCGGTAAACGGCTGTAGAATGAGAATGAGAATGCATCTCAATTACATGGCAAGTACATTTCAAGCAGCATCGATCACTCCAAATCTCCAATTGTTTTTCTGTGATTTTCTTTACTTTTAATCTAAGATGGCTTTGGTCTATTAAAGGGAAAAAAAATTGTAGCTTCATTCCACTTTGAATAGTGCTATTAGCTATGAACTCTCAGCTCATGATTATGAGGAGTTAGAATAGGGAATAATTTCATAGAGACAAAAGCAGTACAATATAAATCTAGAAATGAAAGAAAACAAATGCAGTAGGAAAGTGATTTTTAAAGTCCATGTCTTGAGATATGGCAGACTAGTGTACTGGAAACCAAAAATTCCCATATGCGACTAGAAAATGGTCATCATCAATGACCTGTCATGCAAATCCTGCAGAGACAGCAGAGTAGGCATTTAGCAACAGGAAAAGCTTTTGTGACTGAATGTAGAATACAGAATATGGGGATAGGTGACTGTGCATCCTCAGCACCTCAAATCCTGCATTTGTGCACAAGGAACCAACTTGTACAGCCCCAAGTGTGAGCATGACCTTGGTACTCAAAAATGGTCACCAAAATCAAAGTGCCGTAGCCTTTGCATGATATGCAACAGGAGGAGGATGGGAGGAGAGCAGGGTGGTTTGCAGATATAAGCCAGGCTGGTAGTTTGTGCTAAATCTCGGTGAGAAGGGAGGATGAGTGTCTTTATTTTGACTCAAAGATTCACAGGGACAGAAGTGCTTTGTCTTCATTTCCCATTTAACTTGTCTTGGTCTCATCAGCCAGTGAAGGAGAAGTTGAAATCAGCATTGCACAAATGTTTCAACTTATGAATTGACTCTTTTGTGTCAAGTTCCAGCTCTCTTTGGTCTGTACTTCTCCAATAAGTAAGTCATTTCTTACAAGATGATAAACCAACTGAGATATGCCCACACACACCCCTTGACCTAGGTGTTTCCAGAACTGGCATCTAAATTACTTGTAAAAACAAATTCAATTTCTTTATGATGCAGTAGATTTTGGTGCCTGGAACTATTTTCTTGCTTGTTCATAGAATGGGACCCATTTGTTTTCATTGTAACATTGCATTAATAAATAGTCCCTTGAATGTCCTTCACCTCCACATCCAGTGTTGTGACCTTGAATGCCATCTCATCTAGCTCATGCAATGAACTGCATTTTTTTAAATTTCCTGCTTCACATTGAGCTGATTGCCACTTGTTTCTCGGGGCAATGTTTTGTATTAAAACAGAATTTTGTGCTTCGGTGGTCTGTCCAGAAGTCCCCAAATTAGCTGATTCTGCTCTGTTTGTAAGGGCAGTTTGCAGCAACACGAGTACACGATCATTTGCTTGGTTTGCAGCCCTGCCAGTCAAACACTGAGATGGTTCAACATGCCTACAAGCAGTCATCCTACTAACTCTTCAGCTATCAGTCAGTTTGGAAAAGCGCTCTTTTTTTTTTTTTTAATGAACTCTTTAATATTTACCATATGAATTATTTCTTTTTTAAATTTCTTTATTTATTTATTAACTCATGCACTCTGCTTAGGAGCAGAGCTGACCCTCTACGGAGCAAACAAGCTCTCTGTTTTGTAAGATCACTCTGTCTTTAGCTGATGAAAAGAAAGAGCTCCTTCTGTTCTCCTCCTCCTGAGAAGTTGAAGCCTATTTTTAGAGAGGTCTGTACTGTTCTCATTATAATGCAGAGGCACAAAATATGCAATTAATGCCATCCTGAATTGTATGATTGCTGCCAATTGCAACTCAGCTTGTTCTTTTCTGAAGCACAAGAACCAATTGTTTCTTCTTGGACGATGAACCTTCTGACTTCCATGTTACTCCGGAGATGGTACTTGGTTGTTTAAACTTATGCTGTAATAGTGAAAAACATGTAATTTTCTGATTGTATATGGCTGAGATCGAACAAAAAAAGCAGCTAAAAAAATTACATTAAAAAAAATAATATAGATACATTTTAAAATCTTAAAACTGGCAATCCTAATTTTAGGGACCTGAGCCATGTGCTTAGAGCACATGCAATTGCTGATGTGACCTCCTGACTTACCCTGATATTTAAAGATTGCTGGGGTCTCATGCTTTCCTTCTGTTATCTGGTAATTTTACCCGGAAGGCAAAGTCCTGCAGCTCTCCCTCATTAGAGCTGCAGGATTGCAGAGGGCAGAGCTGTGCAGCATGGAGCAATTTCTGGTCCTTGGAGCTTTGCTGTGTGAGACCTTTTGGTGCATTTGGCTGCATAAATCTGTTCAGCCTATTTAATGTCAGTGGCTTGGAACCTGGGTCTCTCTCTTCTTGACCCTCCACCTGGAAGCTGTTCTCTTTTTCTAGCAGATTATGAACCACCAGCCTGCCAGCTAAGTGTGCAGTGAGAGACACTCAAATATTTGTTGTTTACCTGAGATATAATAAGGTCCTTCATGTCACTTCTTGCAGAGAGGGGAATTTCTGAGCCCATCAGCTATAACATCTGCTTCAAAGCTAGAGCTAGCACACATTTTAAAAAGGCTTTAATATGTATTTACACAATAGATTGGCTGTGTTAATTAGAGTTTATTCCACCACTGGTATGCATGCGTAACTCCCATTAATATCAACACCAACTATGTATTCTCATAAGGAGAACATAGCTCCTAATTAGAGCTCCAGGATTTTAGGATATCTTTGTACAGCTTTTATTGCAAAGATTAAGTGCCATGTGCTGCCTCGTAGCTATTCTAATAGGAAAAAAATGGTAGGTTTTTATTATAATTATTTTTTTCCCTCAGCTTCCCTTATATTTTTATTGCAATAGCATGATCCAGTCCCGTCCTGGAGCGGTGCACGTGCAGGGCAGGAGGCCTGGCAGTGGGGAGCTTCACCCTGTGAGCAGAAGGGTGCCCAGAGAAATGAGATGACTACACCAGCTACCAACAGCGTTGGTCTGGCCATGGAATAGCTGCTAATGCCAACAGAAGCCTGCCCAAGTGGTCAGTCCTGGGGACAGAGCTTGGCCCGTATTTTCAGTGCCCACCCTGAGGCACTGTGTCCCAGGGCAGCCTTTCTCGTTCCCAGCCCCCAGGACAGTGGGGTTCTGATTTGCAGAGCAGCAAGAGGCAGCAGAACCCATGGCAGAGAGGGGAAGTGCTAAGGGACCATACAACCCTGTCCCACAGTCCAGAATCTGAGACTCACCTCAAGATTTCACATTAGTGCCTGGTTTTTTAACAAACATGAATTCATGTGGTTGACTGCTGTCTCTCAATCCTTATTTCAGGATTTCAGGTTTTACAGAGCCTGAAAAGTTTGGAGAATTCCCATTAAAACTTAATGTATGTGTTCAGCAGGATGCAATGGGAGTGCACCATTTGACATTTCTTTTGGGATTTGGAGAAAAGATACTGAACCTTTTTTTATTGTGACAAGTTTAAAAAAACACACACTTGATCTGAGTGTGTTCCAAATACAGTAATTTTTTTCCATCTAATGACAACTGGAAGCAGAGGCTTATAAAGAAAATAGTGATAAGAGTCCCAGCTAAGGAAGCAGTGGCAAGCACTACACTAAAGCTTGTAAACAAACAACCCCTCTCAAAGGGGTGTCTGAATTCCAATGGATTCTAATTATCTGCTAAGACAGATAGGTAGGAACCACTATTGATATCAAGAAACTCTGGACTAAAAATATATACATGCCATAATTTTAGGAAATTTTAGCTTCTGCCTGTGGCAGCTACTGGGTAAAAGATAAGGTAGAAAATAATGAGCTTTTGTTATTTGTATGTGTAGTTTCGAAGAGACATATTGTGAGTGAACAAAAGATGCACCATAAAACAAACACTGCACTGAAATCATTCTTGATGAAAATGTAAAAAGCTGTAGGGTGCTAAAAATGCAGTGTCTTCCAGGCAAGAGCACTGTTCAACAACAGAGGTTTAGAGCCACTGCCATTAATATGATGTAATATCTCAGGAGTTTAACACTTAATTAGTATACTATAAAATTTAACCTCCTGTTTCAGTGTTCACTCTTTCTCAGATGAGACTTCATGTTTATCTTTATCATGTATATTGTCTGCTAATTCCTACATCCCCTCCTGTTAAATTCCCATTAAATTTATGGTAGAAGCAACAGAAGTTTGGAACCTAACATTTTCTCCTTTATTAGTATGACTACAAGAAATTTTCATTTATAGATTTCAAATCATGAATCAATGAGGAGTTGGTCTTTGATGATCCTCGAGTTCCTTCCAATTCAGGATACTCTATGATTTGATGCACTAAGACTAAAGAGGGGTTCAGAGCCTCCCCTGAGGGATCCCTGGATAAAGAGTGTTCTCTTCTCACCCCCTTCCCTGGAGTTTGTTTTGGAGGCGGTGAGATTGCCCAGGGTACTGTGAGTGCTCTGTCTGTCCTCTCTGTGCCCAATGAACAGGAACAACGTTGGGCACACAGGATGTCCCAGGCCCCCCGGGGCACCTGCAATTACATCTCAATTGAACCTGCTTTGCCACTGAAAGGTGCTGCCAGGGCTAGGATGTGCCACTGTACCTGGGTGCATTTTAAGCAAATCCGTGAGTTGCTTGTGTCAGGATGCAAAGCTCTTCACGGCATTAATGCGCGGGGCTGTACCAAGCTGTCCATGAAAATATTCATTAGTCAAATACACACCCTCGCAGAAAAGATCACAGTAACTTATTCGACAGGATTACTTACTTGCAGGTGAGATCCAAACCTGGCTGCCAAAAGTTGAAAGCCAGTATAAAGGCAGAGATACGCTGTTTTATTATATCATTTTAAAAAATCTAGATTCTCCTCTAGCAGGGACTGGAGGCTGGAGACTAACAGACAAGAATAAAATAGCTACGAATAAATTTTATGTAGCTATTTTCTTCCTCCCTCAAATGTGAATGCTTATGCAAAACACATTGCTGTAGATTCACTGACAATAAAGAGGGAATCATTATACGAGTAGTGGATTCTCAGGGGAACACTTTAACCAAAACACACTCTGCAGTAATTTCCCACATCTTAGTTGAATAAATTAATTTATGAATTTTCCATGAATATGTTCAACCATTTCTCCCTTCATATATTTTATTGATCTCCATATACATTTAGCAACAAATAACAGAGCTGCTTTTCCATTTGCAGTAAAATAGTTTAGAGATGTTTATGTGGGCCTTGGGGTTCAGAGTAAACAAATGCAGTTCACACACCAGGGAAGCTGCAGAAAAATACAATGCTTGCACGACCCGGGAGCTCTACTAGAGCAGCTCAGCAGAGAGTCAAGGCATATCCAATCATATCACTGGCAAAATGAGTCCCCTGAAATGAGACGGACTGGCCCCAAACTGTGGGGCTGCTCCCACTGAGACCTGTGCACAATCACTGCAAGGAGCTTTGTGACTCATGTCTGCAAAATGTGTAATGTCCTTTTGGTGTGAAAGACTGAGAGCTCTTCCAAGTACTGTGTATCATTCTATTGTCCATGGTCTGGAGAAAGCCAGCAGGCTCCTTATAGGCTGTAGATCCAGTGGCAGAATAATCCAAAAAGTCATTATTGCTCCACAGGACATCCTCTGTGGCCACTCTGCCTCCGAATATCACTTAGCGAGGCTTAGGCAAAGTCATTAAATCCAAAGTTGAGCTACTTGTGTAGGTCATTACAGTGAGTAAGCCCACCATCCCATGGAAAGTAAGGTATCTCTATGTTTTCCTTTAGGGAAGGAATAAAGAGTTACATGCAGTGATTAGGTGTTGAAAAGTAATTAGTATAATCCTAAATTAATTTAAAATTACGGAGTTCTTTAATCTTCATCCCCCGACACCAAACATCCCAAACAAGCATGGTGGGAATATAATGTGGTTAATCATGGGTGTAAACTTACTCACACGTGACTGCAGCATTGCGATCTTCAAGCTGGACTCTCCTCCTTGCCCTCAGATGATAAAACCCTTTTAAGCAGTTTCTTTTTTCAGTTTATGTGTAGCTTTTAGGTTGTCATTTTTATCAATCATATGGAAAGCCGAGGAAAAACTTGCCTTGCTGTTTCTAACTATAAAGCTCTTTCTTGCTTAACTGCACGTAATAACGGGCTTGAAATAGGCTGTACCATCTTAAAGGTTGGTATTTGAAGTATAATTGCTAATGCTTAGATACATAATTTACATTTATTATGCATAATAAAATATGTAAGTAATTGATGTTCTGTAAGGGATTAAATGATAAACTCCAGCTGCAGGAAGAAGATTTATGCCTGTGTTCTCAATAACACATTGACTATCAGAATCTGCTGCAGAAAGTCATTGCCTTCAGGACTGCACTCAGTATTCTCCTTCCTCCTTCTCCTTTCACTCTGATGGGCTCTCTCTTGTCCTTGTGCTCTGTGCAAAGTGTATTTATGGAGCAAACAGCTGAAAAATAAGTACATATATTCCCTTCAGTCTTCCAAGAAATTGGTGTAAAATGCAAGCTAAGCTTGCACACGTTTGTGTGTGGCTGTGTATTTTCTAAGTGAGAAGGGCAGGACATCACAGAGAGCATAGAATCATCCTGATGCATTGAAGCTGAGTACGGCAGGGGGATAATGTCAACAGAATGGGATGTAGGCACAGCATAATGGTCTCCTGCTGCTAGATTAAAGCCTGAGCAAAAATGAGCCCTTTTAACAAAAACAAAAGCAGGCAAAGTCAAGATACTTGCAGTACTTTCAAAGCAGGAGGGGTTTGTGTTGTAATAACATCCTGCTCTGTTCTCTTGGCTTCCACTGTACCAGAATTACAGGGGCTGATGCTGTGGGTTTCAGCAGTGGCTGTTGCTCAGTGAGCTCCAGCTGCCCCCTGCGTCCTCCATGGTAACACCATGGACTGAGGCTCTGTGTCCTTGAGCTGTGTCAAAACACATCATGTCCCACTGTGTAAACATGTTGGCCTGCTTTTAAATGAATCATAGAATTAATCTTTACTAAAACTCAGATCAAAGGGATTTTACAGCACGGCATTCCCATTTTCCTTGTCAGGGGGCAATCCCTGCAGGGAAGGAGGGCCAGCCTGGGCACCACAGGCAACGCTCCCCTGTGCATCAAAAGCCCTTGGATTCTGGTCTGGTAAAAGCAGTGCTTGAAGAAGACAAAAAATGGAGCTGAATTTGGTTCATTAGGTATCAAGCCAAAGAGAACATTTGTGTTTCTGCTGCCCTGTGCTGTTTTCTTTCACTTCATTTTATTACAACATGAGTCCAGTCTCCAGCCACTGGTGCTGCTGGGCACAGAATGGGGAAATACCCACGGAGCAGTCACTGAAGAGAGGGCAACTACAAGTTGTGAAGAGAGGCACAAAGCTCTTGGAGGAAAGTCAGAGCTTAAATGTATGTAATGCAAACAACAAAGGCTGGGAATAGTCAGTGTTATGTTATAAAAGTATTTGCAATAGAGACTGAAGTTTTGCAATCTATTCAATGCCATTACTGATAACACAATTTCTCATTTAATCCACAACTGCTATTTTATATCTTGTCAATTAGTATTCTTGCTCTTTTTTGTGCTTCTAGTGCAAGATGGAGTTTCATGCGTGTACTTCCGGCAAAACCATCACAGCTCGATGTGAAGGTCCCTGTCCCTGCCTTCCAGGACCTGAAAGTTTAAAACACAAGATTGAGAAGACTGGTAAGTTGAGCTGTTAATGAAATCACGGCAGATTGATTGGCTCCTGATGTGTTCTTAGAAAAATGTAAGAAAAACTTTTCTTAACTGGTATATTTTCTATGTAAGGCTTTCTGAGAAAGAGTAAAGGTACAACTAATAATTTTCTAAACAGGTAGTGCTTTCAAACACCCTAATTGCTGCAAAACTTAACTCCCATTTGAGAGAGTCTCATAGGAAAACTAAATTCTGGCTAATGAATCTCAATTTTAAGTGAAAATATTTCAAATGGAAATACTGAAGAATTGTAAAGGAAAGTAGAAGAAAACATACTATTTGATAGTTCATTATTTTGTGAGTTAAAAAAAATCAGTAGACTGTGTGTTAACTAAAAAGTGGTCTAAAGTCACACATGTATTACGTGGGATCTGAATTATCATTTTAATTTTTATTGTTATTAATGTTACCATTAGAAGTCAAATATATATTAAATAGACATATGTATCTGTGTTCATGTATAAATCTGTTTCAATAACAAAGTCATTGCAAACAATGCTGTATCAAACTGAAGGCTGGAGTCTCAGCACAAATGGCCTTTTTCCCTGCCAGCTCTCTGGCGAGTTCTCTGTGTAGGTCTGAAAGCCTGGTGAGCTAATTCACTCCCCCAGGTCTTTTCCAAGGAAGCAAGTACAAGCTGTCTTGGAGTGACCTCATCCGAAGGGAATTAGTTCTATCAGAACAGACTGACTAAAAGCAGCAGGAGGGGAAATGTCACAGCCAGGTTCTGTCTAAGAGTTTCCTCCGTGCTATGAGGAAAGCCCTTTGGAAGGAAAAAGTTTGTTTCCTGTGTCTGTATTTTCCTGGTACGAGTGCAGATGTTCTGGTGAGCTGGCACAGTGAGCATGAGCCTGGATTTAGGCCTGGTTTTGAGTCTGGTGTTGTCTCCCCTCTCTCAGGAGAGCTGAGGGTTTAACTCACTGGCTGCTGCTGGGCTCCTGCCTGTATTGGGAGCTCACAAAGCCAAAGTGGTAACTTGGGCAGGGTTTGCTCTGTCGTGTTAAGTAGTGAAATGTGTTTATTTGTCTTGCGGATCACATGGCGTATAACAAACAGGAAGCTTTAACACTGGTCTGTTGGACCCAAAATATATGTGAACCTCTCTTCGCTCCTTCTCCTCCCCATTGTGGACATGTTCTACCAGCAGCAGGCATAGAAATGGGAAAAATGTTTAAACAGCATTTCTTCTTCAGGTTAGTTCAGGCCCTGTCACCTCAGCTGAAAACACTGATGATCCTGCTGGTGGTTCTCCCTGCAGACATTGTATGCTCTAGCACAGCAGCAGTGTTCACATAAGGCCTCCATCTACTTTCTAGAACAAGTGTTATTCCAGCCTACATTTTGAAAATTCAGGTTTCATGTAATTTTTTGAAAATTCCAGCCATTTTTCTGCACAGCTCTCAAAACTTTGACCAAGCATTGTAGATGGCAATGTTCTGAAGTCAATATATAACTGTAGTATCACTTTGTGTGGCTTGAATCTTTTGGTTACAGAATGCCCACTGATAAATTGCCTTAGTCATATTTTCTATTTCTTGTAGTCCTTATCAGGCTACAAGAAATATTTCTTTTTCTCTGCCCTTTCTATTTCTTTGCCCTTATCAGAAAGAGTATCAGATTAATAAATCTTCAGTGACATTTCAAGCTTACAATTTCATTCACACAAGAGAAAAAAGATTCTAATAACCCTTATCTTGATAAATGCAATTTGACAGGGTATATGTATTCTGAAACCCAGGCTTTTGTTTTGCTTGACTCAAAACTTAACTCCAGCCAACAAAGCATTAATTTAATGAATTGGATGATCTGCAGAGCAACTTTCCTGAAGGCTTTTTCAAGAGGCCAAACTTGAATTAGCAATGCTCCTGCCACTGCCTTGGTGACAAGGATATTATTATTATTAGGTTCTGAAACATCCACAAAAGGATTTGGAATTGAAAATCAAATAATCAATAGCAAAGGTGCTTTATAATTTGCTTTTCTTCTTCACATTCTTTGAATGTGGCAGTAACATTTCAGTTAAAGACTTCCTTTGTCTTCCTCAGTCTCCTTTCTTCAGACATTGTCTCTTTGATCGACCCACCAAGTACAATGGAGTCTCAAACTGAATATTTCAGAGTTTGTCAGTCTTCTAATGAAGTGCTCCCAGGAGTTCCCATGAGAAAACATGAGTAAATTCTACATACCAGCATAAATTTTACGCAGGTGCAATTTTAGCAGTATCTGAAGAGGGATTTGGAATTGTGTGTATCTGCCCTTTGCAGCCTGGGCCCCAGCCAGCTTCCCTTAGTGTATGAGAAAATTATGAATTCTAGTTGCTGACCACAAAAAAATTACCATAGTTCACTGCTGCTTTTTGTATGATTCCTTTTTCTGCTGAACAAGTAGTGCCAGCTGGCGTTGGAGAAAAAAGCCCTGACCAGCCCCTTAAGGTGACACGGCAGTGCTGGGTTCACAGTTGGATTCAATGATCTGAAAGGTCCAGCCTAAATGATCTGATGATCCTGTGTGTGAGATGGGTAAGTCCATTCCTCGGCAGAGCACAGGAGACTCCCAAAACCTGGTTGTGCCAGCACTTCAGTGATCTCATCTTCATCAGATCCCCAGATCTCTGAGATGGGAGCTTCTGACTAGAATGTTGGTTATGTGGTATCTTAGTGTTTTCTCTACTAGGGTTCACACAAAATTATTTTATTTCCTCATATGTTGCAACAGTATCATTAATACTTCTGAATTAGCCTAAGAATCAGTAGTTTGATTTCTCACATAAAAATTCATTTGAAAAAACTGTGCAGACCCTTGGGACTCATTTTGGCTCCTTACTTAGTTGCCAGGTTTGTGAAGTGTAATGTTAAGTAGAAAATGATAGAGAGCTAAACCTCATGCCTTATACAGACATGCCAGTGGAAAAATACTAATGAAAATAACAGTGCAAATGCTTCCAGCAAAATGGAAATGCAGCTCTTCAAGCTCACACATCAACGTTTTTATGCCTATTATACAACAAGGTTAAACATATGTGGTTGTGAACTTCCAGTTTGAAGACAGTTTGCATTAATCTTTACACATTCATTCAATCATATTCAAATATTATTCCATGATAAATTACTTTCAGAAATTAAAAATTTAAAGGAACATTTAATTTCCAAAGTACTGTAATTCTAAATGTCATGACCTTTTTTTTATACACTTGTGAATAAAATTGGCAGCAGCATCAAAGAAAAGCAATCTAAGTGTATGTGCTCAGAGGTAACAATGGACTGCAATGTCTGAGTCTTATTCCTTCCTCCTCCCTGAGCTCCTTCGAAAACATCCCAGCTTTGACGATGAAAATAAAGACTAATAATCATGTTAAAAATTGGAATTCCTTTTACAGTGCTAACTGCTACTATGGAGACATTAATGAAATAGCACAAATGCAAGCAAAAGAGAACTACACCAGAATTATTACCTTTAATGGCAAATAAAAACAATAAAATCTTTCTACCGTAAAGTTAAATCTTTGAAGAGATGGCAGGATCTTGTTCTTCATTTTCTTAAATGGAATTTTGAATCAGATTCTGAGAGGCAGAAAACAGGTCTCTGTGAAGGTACTAACGGAAGATTTTGGAAAAGAAGAAGAGCCCTAATGCTTTTACTCTTTGCTGTTTTGGGCCCATTTAGATTCCTTTGATTTATCAAAACACTTGATGTGCTTCATAATTCACAGCAGTATCCCAGCTTTACAATATACTTCTGTGATAGCTGCTGATTTTCAGCTCGGCTACCCAGAGACAGAGGTTGAGCTGTAAACTGCCCTGAGGATAGCTGCCCTTCCAGAGTGTGCATGCCCTTTGATTTAATACTATAAAATGAATAAGGCTATAATTTCAACAAAAGAAAAGGACTAGAAACTGGCTCTAAGTGACAAAAATTATTTAAGGCAGAGAATCTTGTCTGCTGGTGTTTTTTAGGTACTTCTTTGCAATAGTAAGTAGAATCCTCATCAAGCATAACTTATTTTTAGACCGAATGAAGCTTCCAAAAAACCCACCATAAACAACTTCAGACAAGAAACAAACCATTTCAGTTCTTCAGAACCTCCTGGCAAAGGGAGAGAATCTTCCCTTGAATCCCCCGTTCATTCTATCAAAACGCCAATGCAGTGCAATGACTGGGGTGTCTCTTGGCAGGTGGGAATTCATGGTGGCAATAATGTGGTTCTGTCAACTTCCCTTGTTGCCCTGTAACTCCTGTTTGGTCTGTGTTAGTGGTGTAGGTGCTCAGGCAGGATGGTAAATGTTTAACAGCATGTCAGGGCTCTTTCTGACCGTACCCTTTCCGTGCTTTCTAAGTGCTGTACTCCCAACACACCAGACTTCATTTGTTGCCATCAGGGTTGCAGAACCACTGGAGCATGAATGGATGCAGTAAATCAAAGTAGGTTTATCCCTGTCCATGCATTGTGTGCTTTTGACCTTGCAGAAATGCCCAAGGCAACTTCTAAGGAAATTCTATTATCTGGGTAAGGGGACTACAACGTCAATAGGCAGGAGCAAATATATTCAAATATGCCAAGTGTTGTTTAAATTTATAAAGAGAATCAAGGGAACATTTTTAAGTTACAAGAATAGGTCTTGGCAAGCTTGATCAAGAATCTACATTGTTTAGGGTATGAATTGTAGCATTTAACTACCAGCCCTGTTGGGTGTGATGGATGAGAAGGTCTAATGTTCCTTTCCTATATAAAAAGAGCACTCCGTGCATGAAGTTCATTTGAAGAAATCACAGTCTTGTCTCCCAAATGAGTTGTATCATTTCTTGTGTCTGAATGACTGACAACTAAAAGAATTTAAAGACTTTAAATCCACTTTCAGCAAATATTTCAGCTTCAAATTGCTATTCACAGATTTTCATAACTCCAGAGTACATAATTTTAAAGTTTATGAAGATGAAGTATGAGTCATGAACACGGTTGATTTGAAATTGGTGCAGATTTGCCAGGAAATGTTTTCTTTTGTGGCTCCAGTTTTGAAAAAAAGGCTCTTTCTGACACTGAATTTCCAGGTAGATTTTTTAATTACTTACTTGAGTCTCAAACTCTGGGAATGATAATACAAAAGCATTTCAAAATTAAGTTACGCAGGGTTTCAAAGCTTTAGTATATCTCATGAGAACTAGGTGGGTTCCTCTGGACTTCATCAGTAAATAGTAGGTTTATTAGCTCTAAACTCTGCAGGATCTGATATTTTTGCTCCAAAATCTTCTGTGTGAATAGTGCAATTCAGTTTTTTAATTTGTTACATGATAAAATGAACTTACCCAAGTAAATCTGAGTTATGTAGTTTCTGTAAATAATAATTACTATTACCAATACAATTATTTTGCCTGCAACCTTTCGCACAAGCAAATCAGTCTTTATTCCTTTCCCCAAAGCATGAAAGATTAACTTTTTTCACTTCTGCAAGATACTGTTTGTGAGTAGTGAAGTGACTGCACCCAATTAATATTTGATTAAAAGAAAGTCAGGAAGCAGGCAAGAATAGATACCTCTGCTCTCCATGGATGGCTGTTGGTGTCACCCACTCCTCTTGGAAGCAAAAGCCAATAACTCCAAGACTGAGGTAGCAAAATCAAGCTCTTGCCAGAGTCAGAAGATAGAGCAAAGCAGTGGTGGCTGGGGGGGTGTTTTGTTCTGCTGCTTGACCTCACATGAATCTTCCTTTTCTGCACTGGACAAAAGCAAGAGCTGATGGGGGAAAGGCCAGTTATAGAATTTATGTAGTGTTTTTCCTGTTCCCAAACACAACTGACTGTGACTGTATAATTAAACAACAATAATGTGAATTGTAAACTTTATAATTGAATAAACAAGTCTAAATTTCACCAGTATATGAGCACCATATTTTAGGATGTAGGTGCAAACAACCATAACGGTATGATTTAAGAGCTCAAAGCTCTGCAAAGGAAGAATATAGAGAGATTTCAAACATTGTATCTAAAATCACTTTTCAACTTGAGCAAATACTATTGAATTTTTCACCACCATTCAATATGCCCATACTGAGGTTCTGAATTATGTCTACAAAGTATTTATACAATGGAAATGAAATGCATATTTTCAGGTTGCTGTATTTTCCATTATAATTGTGTTGTAAAGGAAAATCAGCCTAAAAAACTTGGTTAGGCCTGAGAGTGAATTCAGGTTGGATCTGTGATGCCTCAATGCTTTTTTTACCAAAGAGTATGAATTAATATATTTTTTGTGCTTTCAACAATTATGCACAGAAAGCATTCAGGTGCATATGTGAAGCCTGCTTTGACATGCACTTGAAAAGGAGACAGAATTGTCCCTGCAGAAATGTTGTGTTTTGATCTGACTCCAAGGTTTTGGAACTCGGCACAGAAGCATTGATTGCAGCAGGCCCCAGACAGATAACAAGTTAGGGACGATACCATCCATTGACTAGCTGTCACTTTTTTGGCATGATCTTCTATGGATTTGATCAAATTACAGCAGGCTCCAAAATATAGCAGACAACAACATCTGCTTTAGAGGCAGCATTGACAGAAAGGAGGGGCAGGCAGCACTTGGAGCGTGTTCACTTTGCTACTTTCAGGTGCTTGCTGAAAGGACACTGACTGCAGTAGCAACATCCTTGCCAGGAGGATTTGCCGTTCTGGTAAATGCATCTCTTTAACAAGCTAACATGGCAAGAGAATAACATTGAGCCAAAATTCCCGACATAATTTTCGAGGTTGAACCAGGACATGAGACATAATTCCTCATCACCGCTAAATAAAGACTAATCCCAGAAGGCAGCAGGAGACAGGAACTGCATAAAAATAACTGTGTTGTGGTGTAATTATATTAAAAACAGTAGGATATTCTTTTCAATCCTTTTGAAATCTTTTGAAAGGAAGTTTTAAGGCTGTGTTAACTCCCTGGCAGCCCTCTGTGGCTGAGTCAAGTCCTTATGTTTTCCCAAGCATTTATAGCTGTACGTTTGCCCAGGTTTAGCAGAAAATACAGGTTTCACCCCTTCTCCAGGAGTGGTCACCTGCTAAAATAGAAATAATATTAAATAATTGATTTGGTGGGTCTCATCCATGTAACCAGTAGCTGTGGATTGCTGAGCTCCACATTAAATTCGATACAAGACCCAAATCTAAATGGGCCACAGGTCCCAAGGGCAGTGTCGGCATCACCTGGATCACTGACCCTGCAGACAACTTCCCACCTGGACACACAAAGGACACAGGATCCCAAAGGATACTGGGATGTATAAACCCATAAAAACAATAAGAGCACACTGAGACAGCTTAATGGTCATTGGTTTCATAAACAGTATTAAACAAAATGTTGAAATGGTTATTGATTTCTTTTTTTGGCATAAATAAAAGGTTAGAAAATGACAGACATAGTAAACACTTCGTGTCAGCAAATAACAATAATTTTCAGACAAGAAGTAATTTGATTTTGGATTGCCAACACAAAACTATTGAAGTGGCACACTGTGTTAATAGAAACCCCATCTAGTAACAGCAGGTGTTTGTGTGCTGATAATGATAATTAGAGCACTAAAATTTCTCTCATCATAAAAAAAAATCAAATAAATAAGACTGGTTCCATATAGTTTTTTTCTTGTGGATATTGATTTCTGCATTTTTGGGAATATTTCCCTAACATTTATCCCAAGAAAAAGTTTGTGAAATCTCCAGAAATTTGACAGGGAAATAAATTATAGTGCATATCACTGTGGTGTTAAGCTAAAACATCCCAGTGTGAGGGGAAAAAAAAAACCCCAAACCTTTTCAGTAAAATGCAGGAGCAAATAAGACTTTTGATGTTTCAAATACTTCTTTTTCCAGTTTCTTGGTTGTTTGGGTTTTTTCTTTGGTATCTTAAGGACTAAATTCCATCTTTAGTTACTCCAGTATAAATCTGGAATAGTTCAATCAACAGTGTTGAGCCAGTTGCTTTTGGTTAAGATATTCTGAGTCTATAGAGGTATAAATGAATATAGCCTAGAGATTGATCTAGCCTATTAATTGATCATTCCAGAGAGGTTGTAACTTTTTATGCAGCATTGTGGCAAATTAGTTCTTGGTTTTTTCAATTTCTAATTCCTTATTAGTGCAGAAGAAAGGAGATGGTATTTGTGATATCACAACCTCATTCCAAATATATATCCTTGCATATTTTACAGTTTCCACTGGCCCAACAGGGACCTTTCTACATTAATTTTCCTCTGAAGAATTGCTTTTTTTTGTAATTCAGTTTAATGGACTGCATGTAAATCAAAAAAATAATGTTATCTGTTTTCTCTAAAGCAGCTGTCTTAGATGTGGACTAGATTGAGAATCTGTACTAAATTACTAAAATCTGAATGACTTGGCTCAAGTCCATCTCTGTCAAACAGGAGTCCAACATCCACATGAAAACGCTAAAATATCCTGCAACACAAAAAATAAATAAATATTAGAGATGCTTCTAGGCAACCACCATAGATCTTTATGCCCCAAATATTAAAATATCCATGTTTCAACATTAAGTAATTTTTTCATATAGAGGGTCAAACTCTGAAGACTGGGTTGGTCACTCAGAATTGCAGTTTAACCTTCCCTGCAGGTGTCCTGATGCAGCCTCTCTGGAGCAGTCCTTGGGATTAGTTTGGACAGTCAAATCTCAAATTTGCAGCTGAATTATAAATCCTTAGACCCTACACACACAACCAGACAAGCCTTTATAATATTTCTAATTAATAGAAACATACAGAGTGGCTAAGCTTATGTCTTAGCAATCTGTTTACTCTGTGATGATTTTAGTCTTAACTACATTTCTATAATAATATTGTATTCCAATTTCATTAATAATTGTTTAGAAGGCAATTGCTTATGGGGAAATAGTTTTCTTTTCCTTTATGAGAATACACTTTATACAATGTACCACTATGTGTTTGGATTTAATAATTTATAGTCTTGGCTCCATCTTGCTTGTCTGAAAGTGATTTTACTATCATCATGTCCTATTTTTCAGTTTGTTTACAAAGATAGTTGACGTCCAGGTGTTATCGGGCAGAGACAATGGGCAAGAATTGTCCAAATTGTAAGTATGGTCTATAGCAGCAAGTACTTGCTTATCAGGCAATCCCTGTCAGCAGGAAAAATGAAAACTGGGTAAAATAAAATCATGTCACTGTCATTTCAGACAGCAAGTTGCATGTTACAAATGCCTCATTGATCTTTCACAACTGAAATTCA
This sequence comes from Gymnorhina tibicen, assembly GCA_013399875.1. Taxonomy (NCBI): domain Eukaryota; kingdom Metazoa; phylum Chordata; class Aves; order Passeriformes; family Artamidae; genus Gymnorhina; species Gymnorhina tibicen. The sequence goes on along the minus strand of VXAZ01006709.1, from coordinate 1,174,221 downwards.
GGTTTAAGCTCTCAGTTCTTGAAAAGGTTGCAAATGTTTATGGAGAGTTTAAGATGCAAAAGAAAAGGTAGAAGGGATACCATCTTTTGAAAAATCCTGGGCATTTTGGTTGAGACCACCAAAATAAGACTTCATTTGGGACTGTGAAGTGACAACAAAATATACATACCTCTGTCTTTATCATCATTTTCCAAACAGTTGTGGTACATGTTTTTTTATCTCTGTAATAACTCGCTGTGAAAAAGCAATGCCCATGTATTTCTCAAGTGTGTTGCATCCTCTGTTAATGTTATACAATAACATCCAGGTGTGGCTAAAAAAAGTTAAATAAAAAAAGGTGCCTCATTCTGTTCAGTTGTTCTCACAAATGGATTAATTAGCTCCTGCCTGAGCTATGTTTGGTTGAAATGAAACCCAGGAAAACACCAGAAACAACTTTGCCTTCAGAAGTCCCAGTGCCGAGGTACCAGTACAGCACATTTCCTGATAAGAGCTGATGAAAAATACTGAAGTCACAGGGAAGGTTTTGCAGACCTTGAGTTTTCCAAGCATGAAACCAAATGCTGGTTTCTAGCTGATCCAATCCAGAAAAGGAAGGATTCTGCAGTTTCAAAGTGCAGTGTGATTGGCCTGTTTAAAAAAAAAGCCTTCCCTCATTTGCAGTCCTTTCCTCTGAGCCTGACAGGCTGGAGAGGCACTGGAGGAAGCATCTCATATATGAAGCACCTTATCTCTAAATTAGATTATTGGTGGGCAGTGGAGACTTAGTTTGAGGGAAATTGCCAAAGGCACAAAACTAACCAGTGTTATGAACTATATATCATGCTTCCCTTTCATTTTAAATATTGACACTAGCATTCTGGACACTATAAAAAAAAATCTTTTATAGAAATCTTGATATTGTACATTAGAGATTGTTACATGAAGCTTATATATTAATCACTTTCCTCAATTTAGTAAAATCCCATAAGCAAATAAAAAGTTCTGAACAACAACAAATAGATAGATAGATAGATAGATAGATAGATGGATAGATAAGATCAGAATTTTTAAAGCACAGGTGGCTTTTATCAGAAAATATAACTTTTAAATGTTTTGATTTTTTTTTTTTATTGTATTAGGAGTATGCTATATAGTGTATAGAGTAAGTGCATTTGAGAATGCTCTTACCCCGAAGGCAATAAATGATTAAAATAGATTTTTCAATAAACAAGCAAGTGGAAGGAATAGTTATATGTTCAGTTTACATTATGTCAAGAAGTCGAACTGTTTGCGAAAAACACTGGACAGTATTTCACTTTTTTTAAAAATAAGTTCTTTTTTGTATTTTCAATTGCATGTCCTTGAGAGCTGGAGCAATAGACATGGGAAGAAGTTCATTAGCACAAAGTGCGTAATTATACACTGGGGGTCTAATAATACTAACATCTGCTTTAATCTAAGTGCTCTTGGGTTAGAAATGTCCAAAGGAGGAAAGGCCTCAATGTGCTGGCTGGTCACAGAATAACTGTGAGCAACTACAAGCTGTGAGAAAGACTTATATAAAGCTCAGGGATGTCAGGAGAGGCATTTCCAGAAATATTGGCAATACTTTACAGGGCATTGGTAAGACTTTGTCTGGGGTTTTTTTTGTATATTCTGATCAGCAATGCTCTATCACAGAGAATTCCAAGATGAAATAGGAAACTTGAGTGAGTTTTTTCACTGCTTTAGTCTAGAGCTGAGCCATTCCTGTCACAGACTTCTTTGTGCTTGGCATAAAAACCAAGTAAAAAGTCCTATCTCCTAAAAGTTAACTCTACAGCACTATTGAAAAGATGTGTCACAGCTACTTTGGAGAAGTTAAAGGGAGAAAGAAGCCTGGTATAGGTATTTAAATGATAGTATAAATACAGCTTTAAGGTAATTCTTTCAGTATGCATTAAGTGGGGAAAAAAACCCCTATTTTTGCATATAATTTTCTAGATTTTTTTTTTAGTCATATAGTTTAGGGTGTAAAATGAATGAGGAATTTGAGGGAAGGGGAAAGACATCTGCTACTTGTATGGGATTTTGGAAAATGAGAGCTCATAGCAGCACTTCACCCTGCCGAGGTTCTTCTGTTGCAAAGGCAACCTTGCAAATGTCTATCCACTCATACCCAGGCTCATTTTCTCTCTCTTTCTTTTTCTCACTCTTTTTTAAGACATGTCTGTTAAACATCACTGGTTTCTATTTTTTCCTTGCCATCCCTAACACAGTAAAGGTGATTGAGGAGTTTCTGTTCATGGGCTGCTGTAATTTCCATATGGTTTTGCAAGGCTGTACAAAGGTGATGTGTTACTGCTGAGTCTTGGGACACAAAGCATTTGGCTACATTCTTGTGACAAAGAATTCATAAAACAGAATTTATGCGGTGCTTTATGGAACCAGCTGATTAACTGCAGCCCTCAATAAAGGAAAGATGCTGTGTGCAATTGAAGTACAGGTGTAAAAGAGCTACAATAAAGAAGATGCAAGTGAAACAATATATTAAGCTTCTGAGAAGCAGATTCATTGGCAGGTCTTTGCATTTCAAAAGAAATTCCGGACCTGCTGATATGTGGTGGTGTTATTTCATGTTGTATGACAGCACTGTTAAGAGCAAGGGTTTGGAAATAAACTCCTCCTGACCTTGGGAAACTGAATTACATTAATGCAATTTATGTTTTAAGCAGGCCTGGACTTGTGTGTCACACTCCAAGAATTAGTGAAGGCCACAAAGTTGCTCCTGCATTTAACTTACTATACAAAGAGATTACTTTCTTATTTTATGGCAAAATGCTACCAGGTTCCAAACATGTTTCTGTTTGCTTGGGCATAATTTTTATCAGCATATGTCACAAGAAGTGCTTACATTTGTAAATACCTACACCTTAAGTTTGTAAATAATTCCCAATAATACCGCAATTGTTATTGGAGTTCCAATTTCTGTAATTGGAAATTTTGCAGATATACATGGGTTTGAGGTTCTCTGTGGTAGAGTCACTGTGTATATAAAAGCATTGTAAGGCCAACTCTTTTACTAATGCTAAAGACAGTGCTTCTCTAGCAACTATGATACTGAAAAATACTGTGGTTTATTTCTCCTGGTGCTTCAAATACCTGAATATGGATTAAATGTGTTACATTTTGGACTGGTGGAATCCCTAAGAAAGGTGTTGCATGAACGTAGACTGAAATGCAGATTTTTTCAAGTAGATAGTCAAGAGGGAAATTCAAAAGCTTATTTCACTGGTACAGCGAGGGACTGAAAGTAGCAAGAAAGGTTTTAATCTTGAAATAATGGACTTAGAGTTGGTGGTGCAAAATGTGAATATTTTATCATGTCCTTGCCCAACATCTCTACTGAAGGAGAGTTAACAAATTGGTTCAATCTTTCTTAAAAAGCAGCCATAAATGCAAATGTTACATACTATTATATTACAGCATAATATTCTCAATGACAGCAAGACAAATTTCAGTTTGCTCAGTGTTAGAGCGTTATCCTTGGCAACATTTTGACCAGTGTATTTTCTTTCCCTAATTCAGATGCAAGAGAATACCAGTCTCCAAGCTCTTCACAGGCTTTGAGTAATTGCCATTTGTTTTTGTCCTTCACCTCTGTGCTCTTCTGAAAACAGATTGTATTCCACAGCAGGGTTTCAGTGATGAGAGGTAAAGTAAACCCTCCTCTAGCAATTGGATGCTTTGACTTACTAAAGTCACTGCTCCTTGAAAGAGAAATTGGTTTCTCTTGAGAACATGTGAGCAATAAAAAAAAAACCAACCTGCAGATGAGTTTGTATAAGGGCACATAAAATCCAAATTCCTGGCTGTAGACATTTTTGTGAGAAGCAGAAAACTGATTCACTGATTACTAGTTGTGGCCATTGTATTTGTTTAAGGTGTTTTTGAAGTCCAAAGGCTCTTGAAAAATGTTTATTTCCCTGAGGAGACAAATGCAGGATTCTGTAGTGCAAGTCAAGTATGCCAGCCTTTAACAAGATTATGAGAGCCTTTTCCACGGGTCTGTAGTGTGAAAAACATCCTTAGCTGTAGGTCACAATGAATAAGAGGAGAAGGAGGTAGCCAGAAGAGATCCAGCCAGCTGGCTGGTTTTATGGGTAGGTTGTTAGACTGGCTGTAAAGAACTGGTCTCAAATTTAGTCTGGTTCCTGCAAAGCAGCTGGGTGCACACATTCTACTGGAAATACTCCTCCTACTGCTCTGGGGCAAAGCAGTTACAGTATTTGATATTTTCAAGAAATTTATTTTCATAGAACACAATGCCCTGAGCTTCTGCAAATGACTTATCTTCCTCCTTCAGAATACTCAGATACAAAGCTAAACTCAACCTGCTTTATTTCACAGATGACTGTTCTGAGTCCCTGTCCCAGGCTCTATATCAAGGCTGAGGAGTGAGGTTGATGCCACAGTGAGAAGTGCTCTGTAAGTGCCTACACAGAGAGATTAAGGCTCGAGGATACTCACCAGCTCGTTCAGGATAATAAATTAAATAGAAGTGAGATGTAATTTATGTTGTTAATAAGTCTCTTTTCCTGTTGGTAGCATGCAAATCTATGCAAAATTATTTGTTTTGCATAAAGAAGCTGAATTGGAAAGATGCCATGTGGCCTAGCTACAGTAAGTCCTTAACAAATTGCATAATCTTAATAACAGTAAACACAGTCTAGGTGTTTGGAGATGTTCTTAATTCAGTTCCTCTTGCAATCGTTAAATACTAACCAACATTCTTGTTGTGGGCACTTTTACACTTTGTGCCATCAAAACCCTTTATTTGTATTGTTTATGCTCTTTGCTAATGTTAATGGATTCAACCTCACATTGCCTTGGGGATTCACTTTAATGCACAGGTAAACAAATGCAGACTCAGTTCCTCTGACTCACATTTCATACATCAGGAAGCCTCCAGCAGAGGTTTAAAGCTCTTGCTTTATTTGCTGTACTCATCTTCCTTCCAAAACAAGAATACTGTCCTCCATAGAAAGACATTTCAGTTGGATTGCCAGAGGGCTCTTTTCCAGTTTTTTTGTGTAGACACTTACCTTGCTCCAGGGACCATTGTGTCATGCACATGCTTTTAATTTCTTTTCAGTTTTTGAAGACCAACTTCTCTCTTACTTTTTTTAATGGCTGTCTTCTGCTGAGAAGTGTTAAAATGATTTGCAGAGACCATCTGCCCTCTTGCCAAGCTGGAGTACTTGGGTTCTGTACGTGGCTGTGACACTTGCCAACTTTTCCACTCACAGCAAAGTTTCTTCTCCTATCTTTCCCCATACATATCTAAATATAAATTAGGAATAGCAGACAGTTTCTTGTAAGGCTCTGTCTGCGCTACGGATAAACTCCGTGTTTATTCTCTTTCACTCTCCATTTGATTCTGCACTGACCTTAGTATGTGGTTGTCTTATCTTCTGGTCTTCTTCCCCAAAACCAGTACTGTGCAAATAATTGATTTTTCAGTTTACTGACTGGACTGGAGAGTCAGGAATTGAGGGGGTAATTCTTCATGGTAAAGTAAAAGACCTTTTAAAAAACTCTTCAAAAAATGAAATCTGACAGTTTTTGAAGCAGAGGCATCACTTTGAAATGAACAAGCTAAATTTCAGTATTTCAGTGATTCAGCTTGTCAATCCCAATTTGTAAATTATTTTGATAATCTCAAACTCCATTTTCTGCAGCACAGAAACTGTATTCCAAATAATAATAATAATAATAATAATAATAATGATAATTCTTTTCTCCCAAGGAGTGCAGTAGCATCTCATGATATTTGTTATTTTCTTTTAGCGATGATTTTCCTTGTAACTCCCCTTGCTATGTAAGCTTTTGTGTTCCTGGCATATTTCAAAGACACTTTGTCATTGCATCGGTATTTTAGCTCCTTGTTCACATTTTTGATGTATCTCAGCTCTAAATAGTGAAAAAATCATGGGAAGTTGAAAGAACTTTCTGGAGAGTTACAACAATACATTCTCCTAAACAGCACTGGGCATCGGCCACCATCACAGAGCATTAGGCTAAAGGAACCTGGTGTGACCATCCCATAATCTTTTATTCCTTAACATCCTGTCCCTCAGGCATTTGTTCATTTCCCTGAGTCTCAGGAGATGCCCATTAATCCTTCCTGGTTCTGCTCAGCAGGAATGTGCTCATATGGCATTCAAATGCAGGTTCAAATGTCCTTGTCACTGGGCTGAAAAGGAGCCAGCAACAGGACGTGAAAGCAAACTTCCATTTCTCTCCTCCACCGGAGTAATCTAAGTTCATGGTTGCTCTGTGCATTGTCAGTGTTGTGACAGCTTATCCTTCCACATTAAGGAGACATAACCAGCTCCTTCATCACCACATCAGTGATTCAAATTGCTCCTTAAATAGCATTTGCTGGTCTCTGTTGAAGTACATGGTAATCAGTTCCACAAAGCTGCACTGATGATTCTCACTTCTCTGTGCCAGAAATTACTCTTGACCATCTTATGAAAGGAAATGAATGGGATTTTTTTTACTAAAGTGGTTTGAGTATTTAACATATATAATATACAGTAAGTGCTGTTATCATTACAGAAAACTCTTTTTTTCTGTCTTTTCATGACTGTGTAACTTCAACTAGATTTTGCATTTCTCAATATTTGTGACTTGTACCATACATGTAGGTCTGGTGTAGGTTGTAGGGAATACCTATTTTCAGTGGAGTTCTCCATACAGGGGAGTTGTCAGTTGGATAATCAGACAGCCAAGATCTCTGCCTGCTGCAAAATCCACAGAGCTCCATTAAAGTCAGGGCTGATTTGTGCCAGTGAGGTACCCATCCTGGAGCTTTGATATCCTCCTCCTTTCAACAGAAATAAAGCCAGCTCTGAAAGAAAAAGCGTTTAAAGCAGTTCAATTCATACCAATTTGTAAGGAGCGAGACCTTTTGCATCACTATTATATATGTTCAGGGGTCTGTAAATGGTCTTCTTAGAAAATTAGAATTATGTGTAATTTGATGGTATGTTCCCATAGCTACGCTAAAGATGTTAACCACTGTTAACATGGAACGTAAGAGCAAACATGCTGTTAACAAATGCAGGATCTGTGCATGAATTCAAAGGCTTATTGCCATGTTTCTCTTCTCATCTCACACCTGAATGTCACCAGCCTGGGAATTATGCCAAGATCATGTTTTCACTTTTTTCGAGAAAAGTGTCTTTTGAAATGTCCTGAATGTGGTTTAAAATACCTTTGATATTTGAAATCATTATCAAATAATTGTTTGGTTTTCAAAGTACACCTAAAATTGGGAAAGGTTGCCAAGTCCATCTATTAGATGGTGTCATGGGTTAGAACACTTTGGAGTTTTAGTTAAGAAAAAAAATTCCACCAGCCACAGAAGGGATGTTTTTTGCAAGAGGCTGTTGTAACTTCCTCCAGACTTGATAGAACTAATCATCAATTGGCTAATTTGAATATTGACAACTCTGTTAAGCCACTTAAGAAGCTAGGCACGCCTCTATAAAAAGCACATTTAAAGACGAACGAGGTCGGGAAGCTCTCTCTTGCTTCCAGCTTCTGGACAGGTACCCCGGACCGGGCCGGGCCTGGCTGCTGGGCGGGGGCCGGGCCAGGGCCCGCGGCTCCGTGCGGGCCGGCCCTTCCAGGGCGGCTTGCCAAGGGCAGGGCCGCTCCGCTGAACATCTCGGCCGTTCTGCTCCGTCTCGGCCCGGCGGGGGCCGTGGGATGCCCCCCCGCCTTCCCCGGTGCGGCAGACGAACTGAAACTTTACACCGAGAGGAGCTGCGCTCCGGCCGCTGCCCGGCAGAGAGCGTGTGACCAACCAGCTGAGTTCACAGCCCGGGCCCGGGTGACACTAACCCCTTCTGCGCTGTAAGGTCCCCAGAAGAGATGAAACCTGCAGACATCAATCCTCTCCCAGGTCAGAGGAAAGGGAAAGGCAAAGGCACATAAATAAACACCATGATAGTAACACCAAAGTCAGTGAAGAACAAAGAGCTGAAGCCCAGAGGGAGGAGATAGAGGAGATGCTTCAAAATCTGAAAGCTGAAATTGTGTTGTAAAACTATGGTGATGGACTATGATACATCAGAGAACCCCTTACCATTTCGTGATAAGCATGGGGGGTAGAGCGTTCAAATTGTAGCCATAAGCAAAGATGCCTGTACTGAAATAAGTAAACGATGAGGTAGCTGTGATCCAATGAGAAGCCTGAACAGAGGGATAGTGATGAAGTGAAGACCCTTGCTCTCAGGGAAGAAGAAGACCTCTGTTCCTAGAGATGAAGATGATCCCAGAGATAGATGAAAAGAACCTTTGCTCTTGAACACCTCATCCTTAAAATAATACCCCATTAGCTAAGATTGAACCCTCGAAAACAGTTGTGGGGAAAGCTGTAAGTTGAGGGAAGGGACTTTCACATGGCAAGTAGAGAACCATATCCCGGGCGGCTGTCTTGCTGTGATACTGCAGCCACGAGAAGACTGTTTCTTGTGGAGAAGCCCCATAGCATGGGCAAAAGAGACTCCTCTCCATAAGTGAACTGATGAAAGACTATTATAGAGGTGGTAAACTGACTGCAATAATCCCAAGTTTGTGTCTTTATGTTGTAAGTGGGAGGAGGGAGGAGGATGGGGGAAAGAGAAGTGTTCTGAAGGTTTATTCTAACCCTTATTATTCCTTTTTCTTTTAGTCCTGTTAATAAACTTCTTTATATTCTTTAAAATTAGGAGGCTGCTTTGCATTTCTCCTAGTTCTTATCTCACAGAAGGTAAGAAATGCGAACAAAACCACTACAGATGGGATTAATTCAACTCTTTTCTGTATGCAATATGATATGATTTTTATTGCATATTTTTCTTCCATTTAGTCCATGGCATCATTTTCTCACTCAATACAGTGTTGTTGTTTTGGCCATGTCAGGTTGCAGAGTACAGGAGCCAACAGTTCCATCATATTTCTCCAAAGCTGCAGAGCCCAAGAGGCAGCAAAACTGCAAAAGGTGAAGAACAGAAAGAGAAAAAAACCTCACGTAGGCAGAGCAGTTGATGTGTGCTCTCCTGGAGAATTTAATTTTGGTGCAGTCCCTGGCTCTGATTTCCTTTGCAATGGTGCCCATCTTGCTAAGCCAGATTTTTCACAAAGGGTCATTAGCTACATCTTCTAATTTTCCAGTTTCCTGATTTGAAACCCTGAGGCCTGATTTGCAGAAGTGCTGAGCACTCACAGCTGAAGGGAATGGTCAGTGTGAACCTGTTAATAGTTTTCATATACTGTGAAAAGGCAAGTCCTCGATACCTGGAACTAGAGATCCAAACATCGACTAGTAATACCCTTCTTATATTGCTATTGCTTTGCTTTGTAATTCAAATTGCTATATAATAATCCCTATGAATGGTATAGTGGCAGCAAACAGCACTGGTGATTGATTAAACACTTCAGTTTCTCTTCAGAGTTTAATTAATCTTAGCAGCTCTTTATTGCTTTATAGGCTACAAAGCAATAGAGATTATTGCCACTTTAGTGGGGAATAGAGAGGAGCTTCTCTGCGTGTTGGTTGTGGCTGTTCCCCTTTCTGAAAGTCTTCCCAGACACGTGAGCAGAAAGTTAACTTGCTTACGACTTTCAAATACTTGAAAACCCCTATCCCCCTTTCTTAGGATGAATAAATAGGATGTGGAGTTAGAGCTTCATAGAAGCTAAACTCAGCAGTGCCTCGTGAGGTGACCTCTCCCCTGCCCTCACAAAGACCCCTTCCAGCCAGAGCTGCACTTCTCTCTGAATAATAGGATTCTTTCTAAAATCTCATTAGAGTTTTCTCCCTTTTAGGTTTTGTTGTTGTTGTTATTGTTCATTTCTAAGCATTTTCCTGAAAGAAAGGCACACTATATAAAATTTTATCTTTGTAGCATAGTGGCCATCATACTTTTTATTAATCATTTGACCCCTCTATTGCCATTCCCTTCCTTCTGTGTATCTGTGGGAGTATTATGAGGATATATTATCACTCCGTATGATATTTTGTGCCCTTTGTCCAGCCCTTCTTAGAATTTTTTTTTTGCTACTGACACAGAACTCATTCTAGAAAACTGACCTAGTTTCTTAGCCTGTCTCCCCACCCCTTTTCCTGGGAGAATTCTTGTGCCTGGCTATGGGACAGTAACTCCAGGCAGCACCAGAGAGTCAAAGGAGATGCTCCGGTTTTAGTGCAATACATTCAGATGATGGGACATATCATCCCTGTTTGTCCATGCTCCCCTTGGCTGGATAGATTGGCTTCTCCCTATTTTCTTTTAGCACTTGAAATTCCCTCATTTCTTGCATGAGCCTGGGTGCCTTTGCAGTAAATGCCACAGTTTAAAATAGCAAGAGAAGAGGATTACCTGCCACTTACTTTACTCAGTGCTAGGTTCACTCTTGATAATTTTCAAGTTTCATACAAAACAAACGAAAAACCCCAAAGCCATGATAGCAGGAAGAGGATTAGCATTGGGTCATGATATTCTCTTTGGGGCTTTCAGACCTTTTAAGGGTGAAGGGTGACTAGAACTTCCCACATCTCCATCAAGAGTAGATTATTTCCCACCACATAAATATGTGTGAACTATTGGCAGAATAAAATTAGTAGCTATCACACACCCATTTTACTCTTTTCCCAAATTCTTTTTGTCACTGGCTTAAGAACAGTCATTGTCTGTCATTTCCTTTTCTTCCTAGCTTTTTTCTGGGCTGCACAGTAAGAGCATAGAATATATATAACCTGTAAGTCACTTGCAGTATGAAGTTAACCTTTTAAAGATTTAGTATTTTGGTTATTTACCATTCCACCTGTTCCTCTCAGATTACCAAGACAGCAAAGGAACAGGAGTGACCAGGCAGTCAAACTGCAGAACCGTGAAAAGGTCACATTAGAAACTGTATAATGCACTTAGTGCATATTATTCTGCTGTCTCTTAAAGACTTTATGGAGGATTAAAAACCTCTCTCTTGTGACAGAGATCATAATGAGAACTGAAAATGTCACAACATAAATTGATTTTATGTTAATGATTGTAGCAAGAATGAGAAATTATTCAAATACTACTTTTTACACTAAACCTGCTGCAACATTGCAGTGTTGTGCTGCTCCAGGTTTTCAGTATTCAGAGCATGTTCAGGCTTGGGCTGGGGACTGAGCACTCCCCATGTAGGAGCTGTACTCATCTCACTTTGTGCTTGGCACACCTGTAGTTACAGAAGGAACAAAGAGCCTGAATGTGTAAATTGAAGGAAGTCAAGCCAATAGCATCATCACTGTAAGCCTAATCTATCACCAGCACAACTGCTCCTAACTGGACTTGGAGATGAAAACCAAGCAAATCAAAACCAAAGTTCCCTAGATGTTAGGTTCCCTGGACAACTTGTTGGTATCCATACAGTCTTGCAGTTGGAGAAAACACAATTTTGAATTTAGCTTAGATCATGCTTTAGAATAAAATGTAAATGTATGCAGTTTGGGTTCAGACCTGCATTATTTGCATGCTTTTATTATTTTGCTTATTGAGTACTCTGCTCACTTCTGGGAGAAGGAGGGACTGAATGCTGGCACCCTCCTTACATGATTCTGGGGATGGGAATAAAATGTGCACAGCAGTGACAATGAAACTGTCCCAGGAGAATTGGGGGAGTTCCTAGTGAACAAGTCAGGCAGATACTGCAGTGATAGTGCTGTGTTTTCATCTGTCTCTAAAAGGGATTAACTTCAGCAGAATAAGCACAAAACCACTTTCACAAATAGCCTTATGATACCTATGTGATACCTAGTGCTGTCAACAGTTTTGAAAAACAGGTTGGTAAAATGTAGTTCAAAGCAACTGGTTGCTGTCCTAAAGCTGCTAGTGATCTGGATTTTACCCTTCTTTGTTCTTCTTGGATGTTGAAACGTCTTTTTCCAGAAAAGGCTCACTAGTGTTTCAGATGTCACATATATTCCTAGATAAGGAGGAAAAGATTAATTTCACTGTAGCCTAATTCTAAAAGACATCAATAGACTTTTCCCTAAGACACTTTTTAACCACTTATTCTATTAACTTCTGTGAATTCCTTGAGAATATAGTATTGGGTTTATCTGCACATGGAATCATTCTTGAAGGAAGCAGATGTGTTGTTTCCTGTACAAAAATAACTTCATACATAAATTAGCCTTACTGGCATCCTACAAGTATTCTGAGAATATGTAGTAAAAAAACCTCAGAGATCTGTAGAAGAGATTTTTAAAAGCCCAGTAAGAAATGACATACTTAAGGAACTGACATATATCTGCTACAAGAAAAATAAATGGCAACAGCTGACAGTGAATAGAAGCTTCCTCCGAGATTTGCTGCCTGTATAAAAAACAGTATGAAAAGGGACAAGGTAGGCAGTCAGATTTCAGAAATAAGTACCTATTTATGGGAGAAAGAAAGAAAAAATTACCAGAGTTACAACTTTGGAAGTGAAAAATGTAGTTTCTTGATATAACCAAATCACAAGCCTCATCTTTTGATTTTTTTTTTTGTTAGCTACTGGAACTTTGGGAATCTAAATTAAAGGGGAAGTGGTGGACTTCAGTTGACTCTCTCAAGAACTATTGACATTATCCTTAAAGATGTAACTGATTATTTTAGCTGGAAAATCAGTGAGAAAATTAGATTTGAGGCAATGTGTGGTGTGGCAATGAAACAGCAGCAGAAGGAAAGTCTGTGTCTCCTCATCCCTCCTAATACATCCTCCTTCCTAAACTGTCCCATCTTCCAGTGCACCTTGGTCTCTTTCTTTTCCCATTCAGTCACTCCTTGGACGGCTTACAGGTGCTCTGTGTGTCAGCATCCTGCTCTTACAGGTGCTCTGTGTGTCAGCATCCTACCCTGTCCTCTTTTCCCAGCTCGTATGTCGCTATCCCAGCTCCGGCACCACCTGATCTCCTGGCAAAAAGTGACACTCTTCTGAATCTGTTTTGTGCCACCAAAAACTTCAATTCATCACCAGCAAACTGCCTGAGCACGTGCAGATTGGCTCTTTCCTGCCCCACATCTATTTGTTTGATCCTAACACTCTTCTCGTGAGCACAAGACTTTTGAAATGGATTCTTTCCAGAAAATGTCTGTCTGCTTCTCTTCTATGTATGAGCTAATCCTGCTCCTCAGCCCTGATCTTTCATCCTATTTATATAATCCTTATTGTACATTATCTTCATCTTAACTACACAAATAACTTGAGGAGAAGATCATATAATAAATATTATTCACTTTATTATAAATATTCACAGGTAATCCTGCAAAAGATTACCTCCCAGTATGAGCTAGAGTTCTTTTCTGAATGAAGGCATGCCCATTAACTAAAAATTTTTTACATGGCTTCAGCTTCAAACTTGGTGCAATTTTATCTGACTTTCATCTGATTTTAATTCAAGAATTTGCTAGCATGCACAAAGTAATTTCCATTAGTTTCTTCCCATTATCTCTACAGCCCTGTGAGTAATTGCTGCTGTCTATGAGAGAGTATGTATTAATATTTTGTTAGACAAGATTGTAACAGGTGACTTTTTACTCTGATTTTCACAGACTGATAAATGGGATAAAGAATAACTTTTCCAAAAGGCTGGTCTCTTTGAACTTCAGGTCCACATAACAAGCAAGCAGGACTCTTGATTTATAATATTCCACATGGAACGTATTGTGATTAGACTCTTAAAGACAATTAAATATTGCCATTAATACACAAGGAAAATAACTAGAATTTTTCTTCAACTCAGAGCAAACAGATCTGCCCACATCATGACATTTGATGCCAGGCTTATTTGCACATAATCATATTTGTTTCAATGAATGGCAAATAAAAAAATTACAAACAGAACACATTTTGATTTAAAACTGTGACCTTCATTCCCAGAAAATCTATGTATTTTCTGCTACGAAGTTTATGCTCTGGATGGAAAAAAAAGTGGATTAATGTGCCAGCAGTCAGCAATCTGTGCATGTAGATCCCTTTGGCTTGTAATTGTTATTAAACTGGTTCACTGCACCCTTCATAAAATGTTGAGTCTCTTGGTAGGGGAGTAAATAGACCTCTGTTTATTCTGAGAAACTTGTGAACTACTGTAATTCATTTCAGATTTATAGATTCACTATCTTTAAATTGATGTTGTTTTTTACAAGGAAACGAGCAGCCAATTTTTTTAACAAACCAATGCAATTTAATTCTTATACAATTTATCTGCCTGTGGATCAGCAGCATAACACAATTTTAATTACACCTACCACACTTCACTGAATCCCCTCATTTTGTAGCAAAGCCTTATCAGAGTAAAGGTCCATGAGATGTGTTGAGCTCTGCTGAGCCCTAAGTCGCAAGGTTTGCATTCTCATCATACAAAAATAAAATAAAAAAGAGCCAGTCATGTACACTTCTGTCTTGGGGGAAGCAATACTTACTATTATATAGAGAATTAATGGAAAATACAAACTACTAAGTGCCTTTGTGGTTAAGAAATCAAGTGCAAAACCATCTAAAAAATACGATTAGGGAAAAAGGAAGTGTTGAAGCAGGTCAGCAGCACTATATTGAAATAATTATTGTCAGTTGTTCATTATGTATTAATTCATGGCTAAGTGGGTTTTACTGCTTTCTTTGCAGCACAGATACAGTTCTCTGCTAGTAAGGCTTTGTATCAGCCCACTCAACTGCTGTGTTTTCTGAATATATAGATATGAATTCATTGCAGCTGCCTTTGTCCTATCTAAGAGGAAGGAAACTACTGAAAGGAGATCCCATCCAATGGCAGAGACCTGCAAGTTCTGTCCCTGTGTCCCTGGTAAATGCAGCAGAGCTGTTTCCTCACAGCAGTCAGAGTGGGGGGAAAAGGCCTCAACATCAGTACTTTATTGGCTTCAACACAATTTTCCCCACTTTTAAAATAAACCCACGGAGAAGAATTATCTGAATCAAGAACTATTTTCTTTTATTGCATTTAAATATATTTGAGGTGTTTTTAACTAAGGCTATGCAACCTGTTTGCTGAACTGCCTTTCACACCTGTTGAACCTATAAATCAGCTCAAGCAGAGAAGTGAAATGTTGAATCCCATCTGTTTTGGGGCAAAATTGAGAGATGGGCTGAAAAGAGAGGCCCAAGGGGAAGACTTGGCAGTTCCCTGGCCTGACACCAGTCATGTAGACAGTGGGAAAGTCCCCATAGCTGCTCCTTGGAGATTTAGTTTTGTGGGAAGGCAGTTTGGGCATGACATTGGCACGTGTGACTTTGGGGAGTTCTATGGACTCAAAGCCACTGGGACATAAGAAACAAATCTGAAGCAAAGCAGGCTTTGTTAGTTCTGTTATTTAGAGCACTGTTTAAATTAATTTTTTTAATAGAACCATTAACTGATGGTGGTAGTTCGTCCTTCCATTGGAAGAGTAGAAATAGCTGAACAATTCAGGAAAGAAAAGGCAATTTCAAGGAGTGCTTAGGAAGATTTAGTCAGTGATTTTGATTTGAGATGTGTCTGTATGGGACTAGAGAGAAGATAATTTGAAAGAGAGATCTCAGTCGATGTGCTGTCACCCACCATTCCTGCTCCTTAGCATCCCTTGTAATGTCTCCAAAGTTTGACAGCAGAAGTGGTGCAGTACAGTCCTACAGTACTTTTCAAAGTACAGATGGGCCAAGCACAGATGGCTGAATTGCATCCTGTGCAGCCTCTCGCTTAAACAAATATAGAATAATTTCCCTGACATTGCTGGGGTGTTTTTCAGATTTACATTGAACTAAATCATGCCATGAATTTTTGATTTTCTCTTTATCATCATCCATCCCAATTAGTGGGTTTTCTTCCTGACACAATGCCAAATTGTTATATTCATCTTCATATCCTTTGCAAGATACGTTTCATGCATCTGGAAGGGGTTATACAGTTCTCTATTTCAAGACACCTTCCTTTTAACAATTTCCTTGCTTAGCTAATAAAGTAGTCAGATATTTGCTATGCCCATTTCATGTAAAAGGAATAAAAAGATGGTTTCTAAGCAAAAAGTTTACAACCTACATAAAGCAAAGGGAAGAAACAGCACTAACTCTGTTAATTAAAAATGTGCCAGCACAGGTCAGCAGTATGTGCAGTCTTACAGTCAGTGCCTCGGACAAGAATTATCGTGTGTTTGTCTTGGTTTTTTGTAGGCGTCATGTTAAAGTTGAGTTTCAGAAGTCTCTTAACATGACTTTGCAGGTGTTTACAGAGAGTTTCTGACAGGTATGACAAGAAAAGCTGAAGATATTTGTTTCAAAATTTAGCAACTGGATAATAAAGGCTGTCATCGTTAACAGAGAGAAGTCAGTGATGGCTCAGTAGAGGTGTGATTAGAAGTGAAATAGAAACTGTAAAGGGTCTCAAAACTGAGACTTACAGCTCATGTTCTCTGTGTGGGGACTGGGAGAATGGTGGGAAAATGCAGAGGATGGCATGGTCAGCATGAGGAGCTGGGCTGTGTTACCTTTGGAAATTGTCTTTGCAGAAGCTTCTAGAAAGGATATGAAGAGAAGATGGTGGGACTCAGTAAGGCCAGAGGAAAGGGCGTGAGAATAGGCAGGAGGAGAACTGATAAAATCTGCTTACCTATGAGAATGGAATGGAAATTATGTTCTAAAGCATCATTTACTGACT
The DNA here is from genome assembly GCA_013399875.1 of Gymnorhina tibicen. Classification (NCBI taxonomy): domain Eukaryota; kingdom Metazoa; phylum Chordata; class Aves; order Passeriformes; family Artamidae; genus Gymnorhina; species Gymnorhina tibicen. The sequence goes on along the minus strand of VXAZ01006709.1, from coordinate 1,157,531 downwards.
TTGCACAACGTTTAAGCAGAGATAAGCTTGAGATAGTCCCAGGAAAGGCTACAGCCCCACTAAAACCTTACAGAAAAAGGGTGGGGGAAGATCTCCAGTGAAGGGGTTTGGACACTAGAGAGGAGCAATGAGGAGATCAGTTCTGTCTGTGAGAACTTAAGCTGACAAGTTGACATTTGTGAGGTGTATGAAATCTAGACAAAAATTTCAATTTGATGGGAGGAAGTCAATCCATCCATCTTTCACATATGTCTCTTGGAAACTGAACTGAGTTTGTGTTTGTGGAGGACAAAGGGAGGGTGGGGACAGAGGATGTCTCCCAGATTGCTGCAGAGAGCAGGAATGGGACCTGCAGAAGACAGGTAGAAAAACATGGGAGGCAGAACCCAGGGAGACCAAGCTTATTGAGAAAACTGCACTGAAGGTAGCTGAGAGTTGGAGAAATAGAGGAAGAGCAGTTGGCATCAATGTTGGCTGGACATGCGCCATTTGGAATGAATGAGTCTGGCTTTACTGGTGTGCAGAAAGTGGATTCTGAGCTGGGAAGGAAATTCTGGTGGTGCTTTGGAATAGGACCCAAGGCACCAGAGAGGGAGTTGAGTGAGTTCCCAGACAATAGGGAGGTCACTGGGATTTATGGTAGAACTGTGGTAAGTAATGAAGAATGATTGCACATTCTTAAAGTGAGAAGTCACAGTTATTCCTGTACTAGAGAGCTTTCATTCAACAGTTTTACAAATGTATTCTGATGGCAGGGACAATGCCATAGGCGTAGCATTTGCCCATGCAACACCAGTAGAAAAAAGATACTTTTTTTTTTTTTTTTTAATTTAGTAAAATATACCAAGCTGTTTGAAAGAACTGATGAAAGAACTGATGGTGAGAGTAAGAGGAGAGAAAAGTGAGTGTCATTTTCATTTTCTAAACAAGCAGAATAATGATCTTTAGAATTCAACACAGCAGCTACTGACTTTTTCATTCTGAGATACCATAAAAGATACGGATGTGCAACAAACACAACTCCTACAAAAGCAACTAGGTGAAAAAGGCTCAGTGGGACATGGATAACTGAATTTCCTCTGACAGAAAAGTGATTGGCAGATCAATAGCCAAAAAATCCAGCTCTTGAGAAATCTGTGAATATTCAGCTACAACTCTATTGCAGATCACAGTTCATTTCTGTGAGTCCTTCCACCCCTTATAGGAGATAAAGAATGAATTTATTAATCTTTGTTGACCTATTGACCTCTACATTTATGTTCTAGAATACAGATTAATTAATTCTAGAATACAGATTTATTAATTTAATAAAATCCCGAGTTACTGTGCATGCATACATATTCCTTCATGCTGTATATGCAATGTAACATATGGAGAATTGATATCAATCCTTTTCCTTTTAAAAGTGCATAGAGAGGGTACTTAAAGGGGAAATCAGTCAGTTCTTGTTTGAAAGTGGGTCAGCTGAGGAGCTGAGCAGCCAATTTGTAAGCTGTGAAGCACTGTCAGATGTAAAGTTTCCCTCCACGACCCTGCCAAACCTCCTCTGCTCCCTGCTCTCCTTGTGCCCTGATGTCAGGTCATATTCCACATCTCTCACCTAAAGTAAATCCAAAAAAAGGTCTGTTCTTTTACTGGGCTTTGGTGGCTGGCTCAGAGGTTGGCACAGGCTACCCCGGCACTGAACTTCCTCCCCACTAAGCACTTAATTGCCACAAGTTGTGTTCCCTGCACTCTTACAGCTGTGTCCTTGTCACCTCCACCTCTGTATCTTCAAGAAATGCTTTAGACTGATGTTTTGTGCTGCTACCTTGTGACTGTTGGCTGTAAATACACCAGTGCCTGAGTGCCTGTCTCCTGGCTTTCCCACTCACCATTCCTCTGACACAGGAAAATATATAGACTTATTTTCAGGAAATGTGGGTGCTTGAGATTTTTTTTAATTACTGCTGAATTCTGTTACACAGTAAAAAGGCCTTGTAGGTTGAGTTAACATTTTCACTTTATAATTTTGACAGTGCAATATAGTACCATTGAATTAATCAGTTTTTCCTGAGTTTCTGTTACAGAGGTTTTGAGGGTCTCAGTTAAATCATCCTATTTGCAGACTGATTACTAGGGAGGGAATGTATCATTGTGGGTTTAAATTATCTTTCTGGGAACAGATTTTAATTTTTCCTTCTTTTTTTCTATGGAGTCCTGTAGATTTATTCAACTCTATGTTTTCAAAATGTTCTCTATTTTTGTCTGTTTAATGAAGCATGCCAAACATTCCTCAGTTTTTGCACTTTAGAAATCTGTAGGAGTAATTTCTTTTCCTGCTATTTTTGAGAAAGAAGAATTAAGGATTTGCTTTACTTTTTTACTTTTTCCGAAAAGCATACAGTCTTTCATGCACGAGAAGTTGTTTTGTGTGTTTGTCTAGCATTGAGCATGATGGGTCACTTAAAGATACCAGCTTCTCAGCTGTGCAGTGCTGGGATTTAGAAGTCTGGCAAAGGGTCCGATCCCTGAGGGACCAGTCTGGTGGGACAGGCTGTGCTCAGAACTGCTTGCTTTCTAATTCAGCACAGCGATGTTTCATTGCTGCTTTCTAGGAGTTAAATGGTCTTTTTGCTGAGTTCCCCGTGAGGATTCTGGCCATGAGATCTGGAGCACACAGGGCATTTTCCTGCCAGCTCAGCCCCAGCTCCTCAGTCTTCAGGAACAAGCAAGATTTCAAAGCCATTTCTGTGCCTGGGACCAGATGCTCTCTGCCGAGAGTGTGTGCAGGTACTTTGAATCGGGATCATGAGCAACTGACATTAGGGCTTGGACTCTTTTACAAGAGCTATTGAACTAAAATTTGGATGATTTAACACCTGACTTGGGGACAGCAAAGTAGTTATCCTGCTGAAGGTCACATTCGATCACTCGAGTCATGATGAATATGAGAGCATAAGACAGCTCAGGGGAAATCTTCTTTATTTTTATGAGACAGTCCAGGATTCCACCACACTTGTGGAATATATAGGTAAAGGGGTGGTGCAGGGAGTTGGTTCTTTTCCCCACATCTTCTTTAGTAGAAAATAAAAATATCTATACACCATGTTAAGAAATCCAAGGTGTATTCAGCCTGGAGAACTGCATACTCTGCTTTCTTTGGCACTGTGTGAAAAAGGGACAGGAAGGAAAGAGAGAAGGAAGAGAAGTCTTTAATCCCTGTGTGTGACACTACTTAGACAAATACTTCCCAGATTAGGTATCAAACCATCAACTACCACACTCACTTGTGGTCTGTTCCTTCATACGCGGTTTTGGCTGAACTTCCACATTTTCTGTGAAGAACTGGTTATGTAACAGGACACTTGCTTTCTTATCTCTCTTTCCACAAGCTATTGTTTTTCAATGAAACCAGCAACAGCAAAGGCCAGGATTTATGCAATAACATTAGGTGGGAGTGCAAAGGGGGAGCTGGAATAGAAGCTGAAAGCCAGCCATGAGCCATGGCCAGCTCTGTTCTTTCTTCTTGCAATGTATCACTTGTCCATGAAGGAGCATTAACGTCCTCTGTATGTACCATCTCTATACACACTGTTGGGAATGTGTAATGTTGCTCTTAGTAACAACATTCCATTATTTTCTATCTCACAGTTGTCAATAAATCATCTCTTAAATGAATCAGGCCTTGTGAACTTGTAGTGGCAAGATCGATTTTTGCATGATGTTTCTTTAGGAAATGAATTAAATCTTAGAAAGAAAAATGTGTGCACAGTGGCAGAGTGTGCTTTCACAGAGAGAGTATTTATGATGAATAGAAGGGAAATAGAGTACACATGCTTCAAAGAACACATTCTTGTAATGATGCTCAGTACTAATATGATCTGAAGTAAAGATGGTAAGATCAGAAGCTTTCAATGCAGAAAGATTACCATTTCCTTTGAAAGCATTATTTACTGCAAAATGCTGAGATACTTTTAGATATACATTGAGTTCTTTCATTGTAATTTACCTAAGTCCTTATTTTTTCGGCTTTCCTCTGTATCCGTCAAAATAATTGGGCTTTCAGCAGTGCTTTTTACAGACAGAGGGTATGAATCCAAGGGTGATTTTTTCTCTTTACTGCCTGCCTTTACAACAACTGAAGGAGGAGGCTCCTCTGCATTATCAGTTGCATGGAGGCAGCTCTGTGAGTCTGTGAGCCAGAATGTGTGTGTCCCCTCCACCTGTTGGTACACAGATACTTAAATCCAGTCTCCTGTTACTGTCAGGGAAGGTTTCAGGAAGAAAACAAAAAAATTCCCAGTGACTTCTCCAGGATTTTCTTAACGTTAGAAGTGCATTTCTATGATCAGTCATAGCAAGTGTAGCAGGGAATTATTTTTGAGCCTTTGCACCGAGGCACACATGGAACAGCCTGTGGTTATTAGCTCACAATGAAATGATGAGACTTTGTTGCCTTAATGGGATGACTGCTTTTCCTGACAGTGACAGGGATAATAAATGGTGTACTAAAGTCCTGTCATCTACTGATACTTTAATGTCCAGGAGGTTGTGGCAAAATGGGGAAAGTGCATTCCATCTCTACAGTGAATTAAAAATTTTTTAAAAATTGAAAGGGATGGAATGTGAAATAATATCCCTGCATCCTTAAGGTGCACCAAAGGAATAGTGAAATCTAAAAGGCATAAGGCAACTTTTGGAGGAAGACTGAATAATATATTCTAAAATTCCTTCAGTGTATGACACCCGAAACTTTCAGCTACCTGTGTAAATTCAGAACTTTGGAAAATCAGATGCAGGCCCATAGTCTAACTTCAATAGTATGGTCTACATGTACTGAAATCGGGGATTTGAACTGGACAGCCTGATAAATAAAAAATCTAGGCAAAATATTGTTTTTACTAAAGGATTAATTCCTGTAGACAGCTCTGTGCAGTGTTAGAGAAACCAGCACAGCCTCAGAGTTCCCAGTTTCAGAGTTGCCACTGGAAAGCTGCTGATGTTTGCACAGTGTACAGCCTTATCCAGCATTCCAAATCCTCAGTCCTCCAGGATGCATGGCTGTACCTTTTACAAAATTTTCTAATTGCAGACCCTTGGAGAACATTGATCTACAGCTACTCTGATTAAATAATTATTCTGAAGAGCACTTCTGTGGCCTGGCAGGGGGTGGGGCTGGAAGAGCCGCCCCAGATCTCCATGCAGACGTGTGCTGCTGCCCCCTCCCAGAATATTTCTCTTTCCTCACCTTCTTTCAGCAGGTACAATCCAGGAATTTAATTTTCTTCAGAATGACCAAATTTTAAATTAGATTCAGATTATTTTCACTTTGGCTTAAGCCATCAGCAAGTCAGCATCTAGGCCTGAGAAAGGGGGTCTCCTTTCTAGGCAGCCTTTTCTCCTATTTTTTGCTTTTTTTTTGCTCACAGACTTGCCTGTGCTTTGGGGAGATGATAATAATTGCACCTACAAAGGCTTACAACTGCCCTACAATACACCCTGTCAGCCTGGCCGCTTTCAAAGCTTTCTCAGCCACACTTCCAAATCTGTCTTTTTTTTTTACAAAACAAATTCCTTTCACACAAACCATTTTTATCTTTTTTGGAATTGCACAGCTTATGGTTTTCATAATGCCACAGGATGGTTTTGATCTCACTTGCTGCTTTTCTACTATTTTGGATGTTAAATATTTTAATAGTGCAAATATTTTTAAAAATCAGGACATTTACAATAAACAGTATCCTTGAATACACAAAACGCAATCCTGCCTCTAAAAGACTTTAAAAAGACACAAATGCGCATCAAGAGCTGAGGAAAGAATTTACATTTCTTTAAATGAGTCTTCAAAACATGCATTAGTTGGAGATTTTTGCAGCTACATTCCATACTTTTTTGAAGTCATTGATTCCCACAGCTACTAAGTGCCAGGTGCTCATTAGTAAGTCCATCTCATATTTTTCTTTATTCTGTTAAATGAAGTTTTGTAGCTACATGAGGTAATACATTTTACAGTAGGCAAATAACAGACAGTGAGTATTTTGAGCCTTTTTTTATCTACAGCCTTCTCTGACACTCAGCTCATCTTAGTGATCCTCGTTTTAATCCTGGAGAAGTTTGTTTTGTGCTTTAGCAGCACTCCAGCTCTTTGGTCCAGAAACAGAGGCCAGACTGGCTTCAGCATCAGTGACCACCTCAGCCAAAAGCACCAGAGTTTGTTAAAAATTGAGCTACTCCACCACTTTGCCAGGGTAAATTCAGGCAAGTTCCCTAGCACCAGTTCTGTAAGGGAGGAGGTGCTTCTTCATTTCACCCCCAGCTGAGGTCCTGTCCTTTGGGGAGTTGCCACAGTCCCTCTGCTCACCCCACAGGACAGAGCTGTCTGCCCAGAAGCCAAACCCCTGCTTGTGGATGCACTTTCTTGTGCATCTAATGAGAAGTGCATTCTAATGCCTTTGTTAATGGGATGCACTTGAGCGCTGATGAGCCGTCCCAGACGAGTGTGTTTGCTCACGTACCGATCGCTCTCCACTCCCGTTAATGGCACTGCTCTGCTGTACAAATGGCTCCAATAAAATCCTAGTCAGATCATAAATCCGTGCAAATTTGGTTCTCAATATTCAGGAGTATTGTATTTCCATACCGTGATGTCTGCTCCGCTTGGTTGTTCCGTGCTGTCCTGAACGCTGGATCACGGCGCTGCCTTTCCTCGTGGTATTTGTGCATTTCTGGGTTTGCAAGGTGCAGTAGTGCATAGATAGTTCTGATTTCCTGTCAGGGGGTCTTTGCAATTCACAGGGGAGCTGTGTTGTCTCATTTGTACTTCTGTATTGAATTTCAATCAGTTTTCCCAACAATTTGCTGGAGGAATTCCTGTGGGACACCTTCAAATGCTCCTAGCCACATGCTGTCCGACAACTCCTCATTTTCTCTTCTAGGGTTGTCTGTGTTTTCTCATTTAAGAATAATTCACCACATGACAACATTTTACATTAATGAAGCCCTGGTGGTATCAGATGTGATGACATTCTGTAGGGAACAGAGAAAATAAGCACAGGGATATACTCAGTATAAAGTAAAAATCAGCTGATGTGCAAAAAAGTTAATGAGGAGGAAAACCGGCTTCTGCTGGCATATGCTGACTCACAAGTATCTCTCTCTCCATCCTGCTCAAGCACAGGCAAATTGGATTTATCTGTCACTTTTCAAGGGTCCCTGAGGAAGAGAATAAGGATGGTGGGCTCCACTAAAAATTAAGTGGATCTACTCAATTGTTTCCCTCTTTTTTCTGTTTGATAGAGTACCAGTTCCTGGAAGAAGGAGTCTTTCTAATAAATTCCTGGGTCCCTCTTGCAGCTTTTAGGCAGTATCCAATATCCCAGCAGGGATTCTGAGAAGAATTTGGGGTGGTTTTTTTTTTCGTGTGAGAAAGCAGACCAGTCTTAGTCCCTCTGGAAATGCCCTGTGCTAGACCCACCCAGGCTGCACAGTGAGAGTCCTGCTTTTGCATTTCTGTGCAATATTCTGCAGTTAGTTTCCTCAGGTAGCAGCAATGATCATTACTGTGAGGGTGGAGAGGCCAAACATTACCTCCAAAATAGGTATGTCCAGCACACACTGGCATTTGGATCTTGCTGCCCATAAAAATAATACCTTTTCACATTAAAGCAAACAAAAAACCCCCAATGACCAACTGGGAGCTCCTTAATTTTAGATTTGAACAAACTTAAAGAGATGGAATAGTGTCAGAAGAACAGAATTGTGTGAAAGTAGTTTTATCCTATGAACCACCTTCATGTATTTTAAAAGAATGGTATCAAATAATAATGAATATCTCTTTTTACTATGACACTTTACAAAAATTATCTACTGCCATTGGGTTTTTTCCTAATTCAGTTTAGGTCTATCTGTGATTGCACAAGGAACTGTAAAAATTAGAGGTCTCTTACAGCTCATTTCATATATAGTAATATTTTAAACTTCTTTTTGGGAAGTGTTGCATGTGCTTATGCTTCAACATAGGCATTCTGTGAAATCATCCTGTGTTTTCACTTTTTTCCCCTATATATAATCTTTTCATTTTTATTCTTGGCTGTTGCTTTCCTGCTCCAGTTGAACATAAATAGATCTGCCCATTTCTTCTCAAATACTGTCAAATTACTAATTTTACTTCCTGAATTTTGCTCTTTCCAGCTCAAGACCATTTTCATTATGGAAAGTACCAGCTGCCCTTAACATCACCAGCTCAAGTTATTTCCAACTACCGTAACTCAGAACATTTTTACTGAAGATCAGAATCTAAAACTTCTCTTTGTTCAGCAAGTGGAGCAAAACAACCTCCTGGATGTGAAGTTCAGCAGGTTGTCTTTAACATTTTCAGCTGTGGCTTTGGAAGGTCTGTAGGAAGCAGTTCCATTTAAAGCCCAAATATAACACACTATGGTAGCCTATACTGTTTATCTAAAAAAAACTGTCCTACAATTCCTTCATTTTTAATGCAGTGAGTTTTGTTTCTACTCTTAATTATTCTTCCAGCTTTGCTTGTTTATTGTTTCCAATGCCTTGGAGTGCAATATCTGCTGAGCTGTCAGCAGCAAAGTCAGGTATCTGTGAAAACCTCCCATGGGCTGTGTGTTTACTTTAAACACTGCTTTAAACTCACAGCAGTGGTCAGTTTTTCTAAGAACTCAGCCCTCTTGTAAAGATTGGCCAGTGCTGGACAGGCCATGGCTAAAGCAGACTGGAATCTCTTCTCTGAGATCTGCTGGGGACATCTGTTCAGAGTAGGGTGTAAAAAACAGAGAGGGAAGGAGGGAGGGAGGGAGGCAAGAGGGGAGATGGTGGCTCTGTAAAGCCTTTTTTTATCCATAGCATTGCACAAACTGTTGGGAAAGTCCACTCAGTCAGACATTTTTATATGGTCTGCTTTAGTTTTCAACTGATGTAAATCTATTCCACCTTTCAGGTGTTATGACAGAATTGAATGAGGACATTAGAGCTGGCAAATGAATTTTGGGAGGCTAAGAACCATGCAGGAGATAACATTTTAATTAGTACCTGACATGGCCAGAATGTCACAAGGGACGTTACTCCCACAAGCTTTCTGCTTGGCTCTGACAGTGCCCCACCATCATTATAGTTTGGATGTATTTAAAATAAAACTCCAGGCTTCTTCATCAACTTTCCAGGGTTTGCACAATTAATGTGAGCACAAAAGGAAGTAGCATTAAGTACTAGGAAAGCAGATGTACACTTTGCCTGCAGCACTAGTGAGGGAGCTTTGTAGCTCTCAATCTTCGTTCACACAGCTCTATCTTGAGCTTTGTGTTTTAAATGTACCATTTTAAAGAAGCTTCAGATCAAAGCCTATTTCATCTTCCCAATAACTCAGCTGCTACTGTAATCATCTCAGAGTCTGAACTGCAGGATCTTGGCGTCTGCTGCTGTATTTATAAGACAAGGCAAAACAAGTGACAGAAGGATCAGAGGTGGTTATCAGCATAGGTGTCAACCCTGTGGAAGAATAGCCAGTGAGTGCTAAAAATGCAGTGAGACAAATATATCCACGTAGAGCTTTGTCATGAACTGTTGGTGACTACAGGAGTGATTTTACATGCAGGCTGTTAATTGATCGGACCGGCAGGGCATGTTTGGAATGCACCACCTTTCCTTATAGTAATAGTAAACAATCCATTCCTTTCTACTTCATAAAATTATTGGCATAATACTTCATTTTTTATTGTTATAAGAAGTTGCCTGAGGCCCCAGTGAAAAGAGCAAATTAGAACATTACTCCTTCCAACCACGAACAGTGAAATATTTGTGAAGGTGATTATCACCAGAGTTGCATCACCAGAATATCACATATAAAACACCTGGGAGCCATCTACAAGTCACACAGATGTGTGTATGTGTATACGCATCTGTGTGGAGTTGAATTGGAAGTGGAGGGTTAGCACAGCCCTGAATTTATCTTGATGCTTGGTTTCAAACCAGCTCCTGCAGCAGCAGGGTTTAGAGCACAATTCTGCATTTCTGGGAGCAGACCCACCACCTTTGCCTGAGAGATGGTGCAATTTTTTTAACTCCCTGTTTTAATAATCCACACACATGTGGACACAGTTATAGCAGGGTGAAATAAGATGGTGACTTACCTACAAGAAAATGTAATGATGTTTGTCAGAGAAAGCATGGTAAAAATTGCTGCATTTTCTTTTTACAAAGCATACAAAAGACAAACATAATATAAAAATTAGTACTTAGAACAAAAGATCTCCTGTCAACCTCCATGCTAAAGTACATTTATGTCAAACTTTTTTAAGAAGTGTCACCACATTGTTTTTAAATATGTTTTACCATATCATTTTGTTGTGTTAGTCTTAAAAAATACAAAAATGAGAATTTTTTCCCTTCTGAATTGCTGAAATAATGCCTGTCCTACTTCTAACTGGAGGAATATGTCACTATTGGGCAATGTCATTTAGGTTTGTGCTGTATCACATTTTAATCAAAACTAAATGGACTTGTCCTCCAGGCTCACAGGACAAATGACTGGACCGTTACCACGCACATGTGCTACCAGCAGAGCTGGTTTCTGCTTGAGAGCCAGGCAGCAGGCAGGGCTGGGTTCCAATAATGCATCCACTACCTCTTGTTGCTCAGGCAATACAAAGCATCTCAATCCATGGGCTCTCTTGCAAAGTTTTCTATTTCCTATTTACGTTTTGTGGCTGGTCACCTCGACCACAACCCATTGATTCTGCTCCATGGCAGTACATTTGCATCTTTAAGCAGATTATTAAAAAGTAGTGGCATGTCCCTAAGCTGAAGATTTCATTTGCATGGGAAGAACACTAACCTCAGTAACTAAATATGCATTTTTTAAAACTCTGACTTTCTATCTTTCTGCATTTGCAGTTTCTTTTCTTCTACAGTACAGAAACAGTTGAAGCTATTCCAGCTCTCAGGGCTGCTCCCTCCCCTTTGGCATTCAGGGCATAGGGAATTTGCTCTTCAGTCTCTACCTAAGAGACTACATAGTATTATATAACAATAATATGAACCCATAGAAACAGTCTCTCCACATGTCATTGGTAGGGATGTAGTACTATTTGTAAGAATTATTGTTAGAATAAGAACAGTAGGAGTGAGAAGGCAACAGACAGATGCCAGAGAGATGACAGGGAAGTCAAATAACACAAAACCTTTTGTACACATTCTGTGAATCTGGGTTGCATACTTTGCTTATTGGGAAATAGTGTAATGTAGCACTGTAACTTGTTCCTGGACAACATGGACTTCTTGTTTGCCACACAGTGCCAGAATATTCCAGCAGCAAGTGAGACACTAATAACAGTCCTGCAGGAATATGCTTCCTAAGTATCAAGTTTTGTTTAGAATTCGCTGCAGTAGGAGTTGTGAGGCTTGGGGTTTTTTATTTTGTTAGTGGATGGAGATTTTACAATATTGCTTTGCTAGGCTGGAGTAAAAATGGGATGTGATTCAGTATTGATTTAATCTTATACATCTACAGGTAAGTTCAGTTTTAATGTTGATTTCTATCACCAAGTACTATTGAAAGTCCCTATCTGAAAGAGTGAAATTAAATATTATACTGCTAATTTTCACCACCAATTTATACAGATTAGTATCTGTAGAGCTGAAAAAGTCCATAACAAAAGCAGGCCCATAAAAGCCTGAGCCCTTACAGCATGCTAATAGCTTTCCATTAGGTCAGATTAATGCTTTCTGCTCGGTGAAAATAGGTGTTTAGCAACAGTGCTTTCGGTTTGTGAGGAATAAATAACTGCTGGACCAAGTGCTTCACTCTTGGGAATAAATCTGCACTTTAGGTGCTTGTTAATGAATCACTTCTGCAGGATAATTTGTCACATCAGCAGATGCAGATCTGAGGATGATGTTGGGTCCAGCAGCTCTCACATCCTCCTCCTGCGTTCGCATTGCTGAGGCTCAGAGAAGGGACAGATTCTGCCACTGCTCGAAGTCCCACTGCCACCTCAGGTGCAGGGACTGTGCTCTGGGGTCAGGTTGGGGAGCTGGGTGTTACCCAACCTGCCCCTCCAGCCCTGGCTGGAGCAGCAGCCATCCCAACCTGCCGCACTCAGGGAAGCCATGGGCTGTGAGCAGATGTCATCGAAGCCATCGGCAGGGAACGATCCGGGAATTACTGTTACAGGAGGATCTGATGTCAGATGGCTGCTAAGGCAGAACCTTTGTTGACATCAATAAAATAGCAAGAGTAAAGAACTGTGGGTTGTTCTCTCTTTGAAAGGTGTAGGAAATGAATTGAAGCCAGAGTCTCTTATCTTGGAGAAGATACACACCACTGAAAATGCCTATTTACATATGTTGGCACTTGGGTCTGTTTCAAGCACCAGAGCTTTAAATGGTTGTTGACAGTTGCCTGGACAGATTTCAGTTGCGAGAGAGGGGCTGTGGAGAGATTCCTCCCTTGGTGATTCTCTTCAGCCTGGATCCTTTAATCAGTGCTTCAAGTCATGTCAATATCCATATTGTTTGCAACCCCAGTGTTCTCTCCTTATAAATCTTCAAATAGCAAGAGACCCATTATCACATCCATTCCTCCTACAGCCCTGTTCTTGTCATCTGAGAAATGTGACTTGAAACTTCTATTAATAGTGAAGAGGTACATTTGCACTGCATTTTTCATGAAGAGGGTTCTTAAAAATGCTTTATAACTTCTACTAATGTAAATTTATATATAAGGATCTCAGATGAGGGGCTCCTCAGGGCTATGCTTTCTGATTGTTTGATATATAACTAATGGGCCCTACCACCAGAAATAAAACATTGAGTGCCCTGGTTCCTGGATGCCCAGCTGGAAGCTGGGCCTCACTTTGTTTGTATGAAAATCATACCCTCTGAATGTCAATCCACTTTGAAGTGTCCCAAATGTGCCCCAAAACAAACAAATTCAGAATGATTGTATGCCTCTGATAATGTTCAAATCAAATAAATAAAAATGGAATGCAGTTCCATTAGGCGGAAAGGCAGGATATTTTTAACCAGGCATGGTAGCATTAAAATAAAATTTAATACAAGAAATGTAAAATAAAAGGATACTTCCTCTATTTTAATGTGCAGGAGAAAGTAAGATTGAGGGCATTAAATACTTGAATAGAAAGTTAAGTGAACTTTGCATTAAATTTTTGAAGTCTTGTCCAGAAATTTATTATTCACGTCATATTAACAGCAAAGTTGGCTCCTGTTTGACTCATGAAGCAGCAATTATTATTGTGAAGAAAGACTGCAGTCCTAAGAGAGAACCTCAACATCATATCCACTGTGGCATCATCTCTAAGCAACATACTTAAGGATTATCTCAGTTATTCACAGAAAAACTATCCAAAATGCAGAAAACTCCAGTTCTGGGCTTACAGTCAATCATGCCTCAGATCAAATTCCAAAGGAAATCTGCAGGGTTTGTGGTCAGCAAAAACAAGAGCAATAAATTCACCCAGGGCCCACTCTCAAACACTGCCCTCAAAAAAAGATGTTTTTTGACATGGCTGAAGTTACAGACATGGAAAAACTGTAATGACTTCATTACAAATGGCATTTTACAGACCCTGACATGTTTTATTGGCTCAATTGTAGAGAGGAGTTGTTTCAAGTCTGATCTACCATTAATTACTTCTGTTTACCATTAATTAATTACTTCTGTCCCACCTATGCTGTGCATTCAATCCTAGTTTGTATTGCAGTTTAAAAGCATGGATTCCAATTGCCCCAGTCAATGCAGTTTACTCCAAATGTGACCACTTTGTGAGATTTATTTTAGAGTCTTTAGTTTGGCCTGGGGAGTCCATCCTGCAGGGTGCTGAGGCTGGGAGAGGAGGTGAGTGTGCTCCTTGATTCTTGCCTACACACAGGGTGGGTTTGGGAGCAAATCCAGTGTCCTTCGAAACATTTGGTTTACCTTGGCTTGCTGTGGTGTCTGGGGTTGGCTTTGTGTTTGGAAGTACACAAATCTGAATCAGGAAAATGGCTCTAGAGGGTATTTTCTTTATTATTATTTCTTTTTCCTGGGCCTTGACTGTCTGTGGAGTTCAGTGTACTTGTCCAGAAGGCACGGTGAGGGGTCAGGAAGGCACAGGAATGGATGTTTGTAGTCCAGAGTTCCAGCCTTGGCCTCCTAAAGGTGACTTGTGCCACAATAATTATTTAATAAGTATCAGGTTTGCATAGTAAAATTCTATTACTCATTTCTTGGACAAATGAATCCTTTTTTTTTCACCCAACTTGGAAAGATAAGCTAGTTTACAATGAGTAAAATGTAATGTTAATTTAGGTGAGGAGATAAAGTGGTAAGCTTTTCCAGCAAGGCAGGCCACTTTACGCTTAGTGTTGCATTGTCTTCCATTTATTTTATGTTAATTGATGGGGTTTTTTGTTTAAGACCTGATTTTTCCTTACCTGGACTCAGCTTTAGAGGGATAGTGATCTTCATATTTTTATCTTTCATAGGAAAATGTATCAAACTCTTTCAGCATTACAGAAAAAAAATGGGAAAATCTTGCTTTTTCCCCCCCCTCAAATTTAGAAAAGGCTATAATTTCTGTTTTTAACTTCAAAGTTATTCCTGTCCCAAACTAAAGTGTGAGAACAAACAAATACTCGGCACAGCCATGACATATCAGCAAGTTCCTTGCAGTCATTGGAGCAGTGAGTTTAACTTGGGAGAGCTGTGGGACTCCATTGTTCTTCAATAAGGTGGAAGGAGGAATATTATAATGTGCAGTGAGATGGAGAAGACTTATTGTGACTGTGAAGGATGTCTGCCTCTATGGCATAAAATCTTGCTCTGTATTCCAAGAAATGTCATTTAAAATGTAGAATGAGTGCACGGCAGGAATAATAAAGTTGCCTGAGCATGTGAATTTTAAGCACTAAATATGATACAGAAACAAGAAATTTTTTTTGACAGAAACTCATGGCTAATGCAGCTTTCTTCCTTGAAAATATTTGCTTCAGCTGGACATTAATCTCTTGGCAGAAATTACTGGAAAAATTAGATACTTCTCAGTAAAATGTATAAGAGAATAAACGTTTTACCAACAAAACATTTAGCTAACAAAATGGAATTGACAACCTTCAGAGGTGGCAGGGTCTCACTTGCAGTAGAACTAGAGCAACATAACCATTTTTTCTGTATATAAATAAGTATATATATTTTCTATTACCGTGATAATAGCCTTATACTAAGCCAAATGTGGTTATAAATTATCCCTAGCATCTTTTTCGAGTAGCATGTCTAGGCAAGTATGTCCCTCCTCCCCATCTGTTTGACTGATATTTTTCTCTGAAATCCTAAAAGGTGAAAACATTTAAGTTAAATAGTCACATAGCTCTAATTGCCAACCGGCAGGGAGCTCTGTGTGGCACTTCTTCCATCACCAGTCATGTCAGCTTCCAAGGAAGTACTGGAGTACAACTTATAATTCATAATGACTTACATTTTCTTTCTAGCTTGCGTCCTTTTCCCTGACCTTCTCTTCTTCCTTCAGAGCTCTTAATGAGGAGAACTTTACAACCATAAACATTATTTTTCTAATGGACTCTCTGGGGAGAGGTTTCTCCCTAGTGCTGCTGACTCAGTCTGGTGCTTTGTTCTTTCCTAGCTTGCACAGACAAAGAACTGAGGAATCTGGCTTCGAGACTAAAAGACTGGTTCGGTGCCCTTCACGAGGATGCAAATCGTGTCATCAAACCCACGAGCTCGGAGACGGCACAAGGCAGTAAGAAAACCCCTTTCCCATTGAACATTGGGTGTTGTAGGAGCTTCCCAACCTGAGAGAATTGAACTGAGCACAGCTGTTGGTACTACAACATCCTGTCAGTCAGGTGCCAGTGAATAAGCAGGTACCTGAGACCTGATCCTGCAAATAAATGCTGTTTTCTGAAGGAGCTGCAGTCCTTCTGTCCTCTCTCTGGCCCAAACTGCTCTAAAAACTGGCAGTCAGAGACAGAGAGACCTTCACAAGGTAATCAGGAAAATAACTGTCTGAAGGCCATGGAGATCACCTCTATATGAGTAACTGAAGCTGCTCAGGGGTTCTCAAGCCCTGGGGTTAACTAATATGATGTAGTTGGTGTTGGTACAGTTAAATTCCATCACGCTCCAATTCCATGTGGCTGCATCCAAATAGTTTCTTGGGGTTGGACTCTGGTCTCTGCTTAACCACCAATTTTATGGCCAAGCATTTTCTGACACAATGTCAGTGGCATAAGATGAAAATATGGCATACAGATATAGGGAAAATTATGCCAATGTTGGAAAAACTCACTTTGATTCTACTTTAAAATTTCCTGCTAACAGTTTATGGAAGAGAAAGAATAATTAAAACATCCACATCTGAGCCATGGAGCTAGAAGAGTTAAATGGTCAAGAAAGCTGGAATCCATTGTGTCTTAGGTATTTAATAACACCATCTTTGCCTCCTTTGATGCTTTTTTTTTTTTAAAGAAAGGAAGAAAATGAACAGTCTAGAGGACATTTACTCTCTGTGGGTTAAGCCAACATGACTGATTTTGATGTCATTTAGCCACCAGGGAGGGGAAAGATTCAGATAACAGCATTAAAAGAGGTCATGCTCATCAGAGAGCAGATGCGAATTCACTTTCTGTAAGGACTCATTAATTCTTTTAAGCAGTATGTCCCAAAACACGTGGGCCCTTGGGCTACAAAGTAGGATGCACAAGTTTTATGTAGGTGTGTGCCTCACAGTCACTTCACTGATTCTCTGGGATGAGCTGTCTAAAGCCAGGGCCCAAACCCAGCATTTGAAGTGTCCAGTCAGCTGCTACTTTTATGGCTCTTTTCACCTGGTGGAGGCTACAGGGGCAGTAGAGCAGACCCAGCACATCAGGGTGGGCATTTTCTGTTCGTCCAGGTCTCCACAGCCCCTCTCTTTTGTGCTACATCTGAGCTGAGGTAGCAATATATTGCCTTTTCCTGAAGAGACAATCTACCACAGGCTGTATTGCTCAAAACTATAGTCAAACCCAATAATTTCACCACATATCTTAAAACTCTGTGGTGAAACAAGCCATGTTCTGTGTAAATGATTTTTTTTCATGTGTTCCTTATTTTGCATAGTATTTACAACAAAGTCAGTATCTTTAAAACCATGTCCTACTTATTTCTGAAACGGTGCTCCAAAAAAAGATATTCTCTGCCAGAGGATCTGAACTATAGTGCAAAAAACAACTGGATGTACAGCTAATCATGGCTTCCAGATGTGAATTCATTTCAAACCCCATGACAGAAAGTCTTAGAGGCTTTAAACTTTGTTTGAAGTCCTTTAGGCCCAGAATCACAGAAAATCTCATTTTATCAGATTGTCGAACGGATGTTTTCATGCAGATGATTCATGACATCCTCATGATGACCTTGCCAGAGGCCAAAGACCAAATACAGTCCAAAAGGTGTTGAGACTTTTTTTTTTTTTGGTGCTTAAGCAATTTCAGTGAGAAAAACATTCCTGGTAATTCTGCAGTGTTTGCTCTGATTCACAGAGGAGCTGTTATCTCTTTTTAGTTTAGTTTGATTCCTGGCAGCTTTTATTTGAAAGGCTGCCTGATGATCTTAAGCACTTGATCTCAACAATGTTCATTTTGTTGACTTAGTTTGGCACATTTTCTTATTTTCTTCTATATCAGTTAAAAAAAAAAAAGAAAGAAACTTTGTGAGTTTAGATGGCTAAGCCATTTTTGAATGCCACAAAACTTGGGCTTGTTTTTCTTTTGAGGTTTTGCAACAGTATTCATGAATTAATTTGCATGTGCCAAATTCTGCAGCTCACATTCTCTGTGGTGGCACTGAAAATACAGAGTGAAAACAGCAGTATTTGGCTCTCTCCAACTTCAAACATTTGTAAAAATGAAAGACACCTTAAACAGGCCTCAGAATTCAAAGCAAAGTTCACATACCCAAGCTGTAGAAAAGAATGTATGTGAATCCTGGCAAACAGGACTCACACGGCTCTGGAAATACGCTGATGTACACATTGCCCTTTTTTTATGGCTCTGCATGTGTTGCCCTCCTCACCACACATCACTTCATTAAACTGAACTGGTTTGGTTGTGCCTGCAGAGTTTGAAAAGGCATGAACATCCTCAAAGTAATCCATTTTGGATATGCCCCCGTGGCAGTAAAAGGAACAGATGGTGGGATGCAATGACTACGATGCCTCGGACACATCGGCTGTCTAGAGAAGGTCTTCCAGCAGAGATTTCTCTATGCTACATTAATTTTTCAAGATGTTAGTGTGAGTGTAAATAAGCATTTTGAGTGTATTATATTCACCCCCAGGTGAAGGAAAAAAGTGCACTCCTTTTTGTTTTCTTTGTAACTCTCTTGAAAGGAAAAGGATGAGGGAGATCATTGTGTTTATATTTCAAACCTTCATTCCCTGGACTCTCTGATCCCAGCAAAGCACCGTGGGCCAGGTACTTTGTCTTCTGAAGGCTTTGTACAATTAAAATCTCCTCAATAAATGATATAAGAAACTCAGGGACATGCTTTGACATAGGGAAATAATAAAACTAATTAGGTAGCAAGATCAGATTCAAATTGCTCCTGAGCCTGTTGATAATTCATAACATCCCCGTATTGTATCTAGAGAGTCTCCTTGGTTGGAGTGGGTGTTGTTTTTCTTTTACTAGAGATCTATACAATATAAAGGATTTTTTCTGGGGAACATTTCTTCTCCTCCTTCTTTTATTTTAAGCAATGGGGGAAATTAGGTTAATTATACCCCTGTTAATTTAATTGTAGTATACTTTAATAAAATAAAAATGGCTCATGTAAGTCAGCTCTTGAAGGGGGAAAATAATTTTTTCATGCCAGAAGGTGTATTTATTTTTAATTAGGATTTTCACCTAAAGACTTTTTTAAATTTAATTCCATTTTAATTCAGAGGAGGTGGAGCGTTTTATGTATTAATGGGATGAGAGGTTTCTACATGTAGGTCACCAGCTTGATTTCCTTCCAGCTCTGTAGTGAATGAAAGTTGTCAGGATGCTGAACAGCTGTCAGTTGGGAAGAGGAACACAATGGTCTCAGTCCAGGTCCTTGTGAGCAGGTGTCCAAATGAGAGCAGCCACCACCTCAACTGACATTAATTGGCATCTGTGGTGGCAGCCTCTGCCAAGGAGCCGAGAGCGAGAGGGATGTGGAGCCTGCACTGTTCTCCTGCTTCTCACCAAAGGCACTGCAGCACTACGCTGATGAACAGAAAGATGCAGAAAATTTCTCACTGAGGTTGCTTATTCTGGGTCTGTTGTGCTGGAAATCCAGCCTGTTAACCAAGCACTGAATTCTTTACAGAATTACAGTATATGGTTTATTTCATCCAGAAAATTGCATCATATTTATAGATAAGTATATCAAAACACTCTAAAAGGAAGCTAATTCATTCAATATCACTTGGCCTCACCAGGCTGATGGGGGCACAGTGACCTCCCAATGAAGGTAAGTGAGCTCCAAAAGCCATTTTCCATCAGTTACCCTGGTTATGCCGTGAGTCAGAGCCTGTGTTGAACATTTAGGGGACATTTGGCTTTCTCTCCTGGTGCTGGGTGCTGAGAGCATCCAGGATTACTGGATTTGGGCTGCAGATGCAATGTTGCAAAATGTGATTTATGGGCAGTACCTTTACCAGGAGACAATAGGAAGTGGAGCTACTATTTACCTTCAACTACATATTGAGGGACAATTAAAGAATTAACTTTCCACTGATAATAACCATCTAGCTAAGGACTTTCTGTCACACCTACCACTTCAATATTTCAGGACTTCCAGACCACACTGTCTGATAATCCAGCACTGTTTAGTAAACCAGCCTCTTAATAAATCTAATCTGGAACTCTGGTCACAACAGTGAAAGCTCCCTTGTTTATAAGAAATTATAATCAAAACCTCTTCAACTAATGTAATTAACTGTCTTCTCGAGTGGCCTTTCACAACTGTATCTCCCATCCAAGCCCTGATGGTGTGTCACAGAGCAGCTTTGTACTCACAGCAGTTACTGCTGGTGATATGCTCAGACAGATCCGTGCTGAGGGCAGGCTGGTGTTGCATCCGCGTTGTACACACAGGTGGAGATTTCCCAGCAGGGAGGCAAACAAGACTCTGAAAGAATCTACAGGCACTGTCAGGGGCAAGTTCATTCCAGGATCTCCTCCTCCCTGCGTTGATCCCTGCCAGTTAAGAGATGACCTTTAGAGACCCATCAGGGCTGAGCAACACGTGCCATACTCAACTGATTATACAACAGACCGTGGAGTTACTCGTCTTTTGCAGCAGTAAGTGCCACTACAGGGTGTAAAGTCCATTGCCAGAGAGGGCATCTGTGCAGAAAAAGATCAGACGTAGGAAACTAACTCTTTTTGTCCTGAAAACTGTTAAACTGGGATAGCTGAAGCTGATCCCAGCTCCAACGTGCAGTTGAATGATCCACCCCTGCCTGTTCGACTACTTTTAACCTGCCCTGGGGTGAGGAATCTGGCACCATACACCTGCACAGGGCAGGACTGTGTGCCCTGCTCCTGTTGCTCTGTAAAGGCAAAGGTGAGGAATCTTAAATCCTTTCACTCAACAAGAGATTGCACAGTGATCAAATCCTGCTTGCCTTTTTCAGATGACTAAAATAATTGAAGTCAATATTTCTAATTGCTTCAGCAAGGCAAGCAGCTCTCCCCTACATCTATTCACACAGCCTTGTTCTTTTTCACTGTGCTCAAACATGATTAGATAATGTTATGGGAGATAACAGCATAAAAATGTGATGAAATGTTCAGCATGATTTCTCTCTTCCCTGCCTGAGCTGCCTCTAGCCCTGAGGAAATGGCGTTACCTTCTTCCTTCCTTAGAGAAACATGTATTATGAATGACACAAACCTTCCCATTAGTTAACTCTTCTGATTGTCTCTCTGGGTCACTGACAACCTTCAGCCACAGTTGCATACAAAAAGCACAGCTTCCAGCAAAAAGCCCTGCTCTCCTTTGGATTAATGCCTAAAATAGCAGGTAGGCTGCAGAGCTTGGACAAACTGTCAGCGTGATTCCAGCAACATCTCAGTTTTCACTTTAACAAAGCAGCATCCTGAAAGGGACACGTACAGCAAATAAAGCTAAGCTTAACCTTTTTCAGTGAAAGATGCAGCCAAAGGAAAAAGCTCATCAGGCTTCTCCACGTGGCCCAAAGCAGAGTGAGCAGTGCACAGGCAGTTGACAGCTGGAGCAGTGTGAGCAGCAGAGGCCCGGGGTACCATGAGGCCTCTGTCCCTGCACATCCCCAGCCAATGGATTCATGTTGAAACCTGGTTGAAACCAATACTCTTGTTGTCAGATTTATTATCTCTGTATTATAAATATACTTCCTTATATTGTAAATAACTTGGAATTTAGTCTAAGCATTGAAAAACTACCATGACAGTGTGGATTTATAATGCCCCATGCCACTGTTTTTCTGGAGACTGCAGGATACTGGAACATGTATCTCATCTACACAGTGGGTATCTATATGCATGACTTGGGCTTTCTGTGATAACCACTGCTGCTGCAGCAGTCTTTGAAGAATCTGGGCTATTAAAATGAATGATGGTGATGGTTTCCAAAGCGCTGGAAAAGCAGAATCCTGTATTGCTGCAGAATCCTGGAGGCTGCAGGAAGGAGTGGTGCTGGTACAACGTACTAGAGCATGGGCAGCTCTGTGCTCCCAGCTGAAGCAGTGCCCTCCCTCAGAGTGGTGTAAGGAACAGAGACACTTCACCTCTTCTCTCCCCCTGCCTCCTCCAGACATCTCACAGTCCAGATCAAAGCAGTTTGTTGTCACAAACCACACAGACAGGCCTTTGAAGAGTGAAAAGCAAGGATGAGAGGTAGAAGGTGAGAGCACAGCAGGAAAGAATTTGATCAGGCAACCAGAAACAAGCCTGGGAAACAGGATTTAAATTGCATTCAGATTCAGTCTAGTTTGAAAATATGGTGGATGCAGCCTTTTCTCACCACATTTCAGTTTCCTGGAACCAGGCCAACCCACTTGGACTGAGGACTGAAAAAAAAACAAGTAAGAATTTTTTGAGTAGAAATAACTTTGAATTACAGAAACCAGCTTTGAATCTCCACCCTCTCCACCCCACAGCTCCCACAGAGTGTGAGTAGTGCTCTAGTTTGTAGCTCTGCTTGGGCTTTAAGCTTTACACAATCAGTTCAGTCTTAGGATTTTGTTCTACTTTGGGCAAGTCAGCTCAGTGTTCAGAGTCCAGCCGAAAAAAAAGTTAGCAAGGCTTCACCTTAGCAGTGGTTCCTGTGCCAGGGGCATGCCAGGGTTCAGCTGGGGAATATTTGCCTGTCTTCTTACAGGATTTGACACCAGCATCCTACCAATCTGTAAGGATTCCTTAGGCTGGATGTTCAACAAACTTGACATGAACTATGACCTGCTGCTGGATCCCTCGGAGATCAGTGCCATTTATCTGGATAAGTACGAGCCGTGTGTCAAGCCGCTCTTCAACTCCTGCGACTCCTTCAAGGACGGGAAGCTTTCCAACAATGAGTGGTGCTATTGCTTCCAGAAGCCGGGCGGTGAGTTGTGCGATCTGCAATACAAAGAGGAGCTGTTTGGCTCTCCCTGTGTTTCAGGGCCTGCCTGTAGAGATTGGTCATTGGCAGGCACTTGTGTTAAAAAGCCCTTTTCCCCAGCACCAGTGTGAAGGGCATTGTGGAACTATGTTTAATGTCACAGATGAACTATATTAATATCCCTTGATCATTAAAGCAAACAAAGTAGTAAGTGTCAGTGCACACAGTCTAGAAATAAGATCTACTGCTGATAGAAAGCTCAAGAATTTACTCTTTTATTAATGCAGAGATTAGCCAATTAGCAAGTCATAAATCAGAGAGCTGGCATGATGTCAGTTTGGTGAAAAGAGAGGTAGAATGGTTTAACAATTAAAATGGCCCCCAAACACCACTCTCAACTACAGTGTGTTGTCTTTTTTTTTTTTAATTAGTGGAGCTAATGACATAAATTTGTTTTGCGGTACAGTACCAGCATATGGGCTTCTCTCAGTCCCAGGTGCACAGTAGCCTACATTTCATGTCAGCAGTGAAGCCAGTCATTACAGAGTCTGTCCTGTACCATCTGGAAACTGATTCTTATACATTATATTTTAGGTCTTCCTTGCCAGAATGAAATGAATAGAATTCAAAAGCTAAGTAGAGGGAAGAGTCTGTTGGGTAAGTTCGATTACTTGCTATTTATTTATTCAACTAATTAAAGCTTCTGTGATTATTGTAACTTTATATGCAGTAATGGTTTTTCAATTAGAGACTAATGTTTTGAGTCGGGAGTATGCAGCACCGAGTGTAGGCCTGACACTATGAAATTAAATAATGAGATAGCAACACACAGAACAGGTGTCAGTGTGGCAACAGGTTCAGAACTAATTTACAGCTCTCCAGAAATGCTGAGCCTTGTCTGCACAGACCTTAATACTGCCTTCATCACCTCACAGGTCAGAGTAAGTGCTGGGAGGCTGCTTGATACTCAAGGCTCCCATTTTTGAAGGGTGACTGAAGGTGCATAGCCAATGCATTCATGTTCTCTTCCAGTTATGGTGCAATGCAGACTTTCCTTGGGGTTCAATTTCACCTAATCACTCTTTAAAATATTTCAGTATATTCTGTGTTTATGAAAACAGGAATTCATATCATTTCATTTTAGGCAGCCTGCAGGATGCTTCATGCTGGAAGATGTGGTCATGCCTGTCCCTCTCTCTTGTGCCTGTTGGGAGCCTGAATTGATTCATGACTTACATTGCTCTGATGGATATCTAAAATTAGGTTAAATAAATCCCCATCTGGCATTTTCCCAATTAAGTGCTAAAAAATCAGGTTGCTGAACTGAAAAAAATTCAGGTGACTAATTCCCTACCCTAAAATCACCCAGTGATGTGTAGCCTGGCGTTTGTGTGCTGATGTCTTATCAAAACCTGTGCCCCAGCACATTTGTGCACACAGAGCCCAACCACTGAGGTGTAGCAGGACAGATGAAAGCCCCCATTTACAGCAAGCCCTGCACTTCACCCCGAGGAGTGGCTGACCTGAGCCCCAGCTGTGGGGCCCATCATGGAGAACATGTCAGGTTCCCCCAGCATCACCGGCTGCAGCACGGGCTGCGCACATCAGCTCTGCTGCAGCGCTGCTCGGGCGCCTCTCACATTCCAGGCTGCTGTTCCTCCATGCTCAACAGCAGACCCTGCAAACAGAACTCTGCCAGATCCTGCCAGTCCCAGACACCACTGCCATTTGGACTCAAGGTTCAGGTGCCTTGTGAACAATCCCAACCCCGATTCATTGGTTTAAATTAAGAATAAACATTCCCAAAGGCTGCAGGGACTGTGGTGTAGATCCATCATCCTTTCACAGCAAGTTCACATGAAGATTAAGATGTTTCAGAGTTACAGCTCCTGCTGTTCATAGCTGTGGGAGCAAAGGGAGGATTGATCACTCAGGGTATGTGTGCTCCATTCAGTAAATATTCTGCATTTGTGTTCAAGGGAATGTTGTGGCAGAGGAAGTCACGGTGTTCTCTGTCTCATGGGTGTCATGATTTTCAAAGCCACCTAAAAGAATAAGAAGCCCAGTTGTTAATAGATAGCTTTGACTATCCCATATTTATTTTATGCTTTGCTGTTATTTTCTATGTGCAATAAATGTCATCTAGGTTGAAACATAAGTAGTTTACTCTGATGTGTGGGAAGAATGATGCCTGGGTTGCAGGTAGTTCAACATGCAGGTGGTTGTAGCACATGTTACTGGGATCTGATCACAATAGCAGGAGTAAAATGACAAAGTAAAAGCAGTATGAATGGTCCCTTAGCACAAATAACTTCTAGTCAACTGTATGAAAAAAAAAAATAGAAGAAGAATGCAAGTGGTGAAGCTCAACAAATCAAGGTGTCAGGCACAGGTTGTTCCACAAGCTAGAAAATTATAATATAAAGAGGAACTCTTTGCTTCACCTACCCTGAAAGTCTTTCCTGCATAACGACACCTGTCTAGGAGATTTTAATTTGATATTAGAACTATTTTATACAGCAGAAAACATTGTCTTTTCTCTCCACTGACTGAAAAATCATTCAAATGGAAGCCCAAATATACATGTGACTTGTAGCAATGGTAAAGTTGGAAAAGAGAGATGAATATTTTCAGATAAACTAATCTTTAATTATTCTCTTTCCTCCTGTGACCCTGACATAGAGAGCACAGAATTACAGTCTGGGCAGTAGCATGAAGAATGTTTTTGTTAATTTGTATCCATTGATAAAAATGATGACTTTTGATATTTTTTTCTCTATGTATTTTTCAAAACACATGACAGTTGCAACAAAGTACTTCAAAGCCATTGCCATTAGATATGTTGAATTTGGAGGCTTTCAAATGAAGTCTAGCATCCCAGGAGACTGAATTAAAAAGTAAACAGCACTATTCATCTTTTCCTACCAGATTTATCTAGAGTACAATTACCTGCAGAGACTGTACTTTTAGAGCATAGAACTGTGCAGCCTGATAATACTTCTCCCACATCACTAAAGTAATAAATTTCTGCTCCCATCACTGTTTTCTCCTGTATCAACCCTGTGGATTCAGCTAATATAATAGCTAATACCAGGAGCTATGTGCTGGCTAGCACTTAATTGTGTCAGGCTTTTACCTGTGTGCTTCACTATCTCTAGCATGTAATTATTCTCCTCATGTTCTCTAAGGAAGGGGAGTATTATATAGATAAGGAAATGATGCAAAAAGAAAGAGGTATAGGTCTGGATCCATAAAGAGCATACAGATGCAAGAATGCTGTTCAAGTTTGTGTGGAATAATTAAATCCTTCCCAGGACAAAAGGAGATGGGGAGGCAGGATTCAGTAGCCTGAGGCAGTTTGGTGGGGACTGACTCACATTTTGTAGTGTCCAGGCTTGTGGGGAAGCACCGCCTGTGCAAGAACCTCTGGAGAGGAAAGCTCCAGATGTTCCCTGATGCCAAACCCGGAAAATGGGCTGTCTGGGTGCCATGCTCCAGGATAGCAGAGCTTGTAGCCAGCTTATTTCTAATGAAGACAGACTGATTTGTGTACGATTTACAGGGAGAATCATCACATTGTACCACACTTGTTCCCAGCGACTCTGTGTCCTCTCCAAATTATCACCTGCACCTGACACATTGGAGAGGACATGCTGTATCTTCCCTCTGATGGTTGGCAAATACTGTGACATTAGTATGCATAGCTAAATATTTAAAGCTCCAGTGTTACATACAAACTGGCACGAATTTCCCACGCAGAAGGAAAAGTACCTTCCACTCTTCACTGTGACCCAAAGTGTGAATCTATTCCACACACAGTTATGTTGGCAGTGAGCCTGGGCCATAATTTATTTTTAAATCTTCTAAAGCTTTTATAGGCAGTGTGGAACATTTTCATGCCTTACAAGAAACAGTGAAACTATGCAAAAAGGCCTGTTTCAAGGAAGGGAAAGGTTGCATTGCCCAAGGAAAAGAGAAAGCATGAGACAGTTTAAAATGCAGAAGCTGTTCTCTGCTCACCCTGTAATGCTTCTGGGGTCCCCCCTTTGATCCTTCCCTAGAGCCAGATGCTCATCAGGTATAAAAGGGCAGCTCTAGTGGCATGGGTACAGCTATGCCGATTTACACCAGCTCAAAGTCAGCACCTGAGCACTTCTCCCAATGTTGTGTATAGTTTGATAAACACCTGGAGTGCTTATCAGAGACAGGACATGAGCATAAATATGAAAAAATATACCTTTCCTAATCAATATTGAAATAAAGTTTTGAACACTGAGCATTAACTTACAAAATCCTGCAAAGGCAAATACATACATTTGTTATTAGCACTATTGTCTTATAAATAGTGACAATGAGTCTTTGATAGTCTTTAGCATTTGTGCATGAACATAATGGTGGTACCTATTAGCAAACCTGCTATAAGATCATGCTCTGACGTTATTTAAAATACTCTCACTCATGGATGTGGTCTCCAAAACTGATCTGATATACAAAGATTTCTGCAGATGTTCAAAGGTTTCTCTTCTCATCTTCCAGACCTGCATTAGCAGCACTCAAACATGAGGCAAGATCTGCAGAGCAATGAGTTTGGATATTCAGATTCACTTTGTGTAGCTCTCTGTGTGCATGAGACAGACTGACTTCCACTTTTATGTCTTTTATGTAGGAAATCTCATGACATTTGGGCAGCACCTTCTCATTCATTTTTCCTGTGAGAAATGTAGTGGAAGCAGCCCCTTTGACATATGTACTGTCTGAATAGATGCTGCACATGGAACTAGTTAAAAAACTTTCCTGAATCACCAGTAAATCACTGGTATCTTTGACAAAGGAGAAAAACGTTTTCTCAAAAATCATTTCAGACAAGAAATTTGGGGGCAAGGGTGTGTTTATGCCATGTTTCAAATTGAAGCAATTGACAAAGAAGGGAAAAATGAATGCATTGACCTCCAGTGGGAATAAAGCTAACTCATCTCGAAGGACAAGAGGGCTTTTCATATTGAAGTACATTTGCTGTATCTGCTGAAAATGGTGGGAACAATAACACGGGTTTCTCCTGAGAGTTTCCCTGTTGCAGAAGCCAGAATGAACCACACTCTACAAGGGTAAACTATATTGGTTTTATTGTGAGACAAATCTTGGGCTTCAAATCCAAAGACTTACTGATTCAAATCCTGTTGTCCCTCTCTGTAAAGCCTGTGCATTATTTCTTCTTTTATACGTGGGAACGCTCAGTAAGTCAGGGGATGTACCTGAGATTAGTATGAATAGTAAGCAGATGGCAGATACCTTCCAGGGATAATTACAGTGTTGTGGAAGGACTCATGTGATAAACACTGAAGAAGTGCAAATGGAAGGGAAATGCAGAACTAATGAAGTTGGGGTAATAATCCAGTTGGGAAGAAAAGTTTAAAACCCGGAGTTAAATCTGAAAAGGCTCTGTGGGAATATCAATCATTTGGGGACAGACTGAACCTCTCTCTAGGACTGTATGGCACCCTCCTCTGTGTGCTGAGTATGAACAAACGTTTACACACTGTGACCAGGTTGTCTGAAAAGAGTTAACCAAATATAGTTTCTTCCCCCTTTCAGGCACCAGATAATCACATGTATTTTCCTGCCAACATTGTCAGGATTTTCATGTATATAAGTGCTAAGTTCATAATACCCTGTGTATGTGTTTGCTCCTGCAGAGGATTGCATTTCTGAGCACACCTTATATTTTATTCAGGTGCTTTCATCCCCCGGTGCAATGAAGAAGGTTATTACAAAGCCACACAGTGCCATGGCAGCACGGGGCAGTGCTGGTGTGTTGATAAGTACGGGAATGAGATAGCTGGCTCCAGAAAGCAAGGGACAGTCAGCTGTGGTGAGTAATGATGTGCTTTCCTCAGACAACGAAGGAATTAACACTGCTGTAAGCCCTGCCACTGCTGTACCACCGAGTATGATAACAAAAGGGACAACAGGAGTACCACAGTTCAAAGTGCTCCTTTGTTTTCCTATTCAGACTATAAATGGGGCCCTTCTTGGTCCTTTGGACAGCAGGGGTGTAGCTAAAGTTAGCAGGCAATAACCACTGTTACGGTATTTTTGCTACCAGCCTGGAAAGTGCAGTTAGTGATATTAAAATTAAGGGTCTGGGATTGCTCTGCATGGTTATTAAATATACTGTTCTGTATACTCTGGAATGCACATCTACTGGGACTTCATGAATAATGCCTTTCCAGACAAGGGAAGGCCTAAATGTGTAAAATTGTACACATTAGCAACCAAACCCAATAAAATTGCTGACAGGACAGTATTGTGTAGGTGAGTGAAATCACCAATTAGCCGTTGTTGCTTCCTAGACAAGGAAGATTTCACCTACAATCCTTCACAGTGCTTCAGGGATGGTTGTGAGTGCAGCTTTCTTTTTTGAGAAGGAACAAAGACCTAGAAGGTCCAAGATGCCCAGAATCACATCACAGATCTTAGGCTCAATCACTGCATTTCCAGAGAGAGGTTTATGCATCAAATAAAATCAATTTTTGGAATATTTTTAGCCTGGTTTACAGAGCCATGATGGAATTAAAGTATTTACGAAGGAATAATGATTTTCTGGCCTTCATGCACGAGATCTGGAATTTTCCAGTCATGCCTCAAGGAGGAGGACAATGCATAGAGGGCGTTCTATGCAAGAAAAATTTTCAGAGTCAATTGTATATTTATCCCAGTTCAGAATGAAAATTGAAATTTAAAGGTTGTTTCATGAGTAGCTGAACCAATGAATTTTAAAAATAACATTGAAAATTAGAGTGGCTTGCATGACAAGGGTAGTGATTAATGTGGAATTTGGTGTTCTGTGAGGAAATGACCTTTCCTGCTCACCTGTTTCAGAAGAAGAGCAAGAAACCTCAGGGGATTTTGGCAGTGGTGGATCTGTTGTATTGTTGGATGATTTGGAAGAGGAACCTG
Source organism: Gymnorhina tibicen (assembly GCA_013399875.1). Classification (NCBI taxonomy): domain Eukaryota; kingdom Metazoa; phylum Chordata; class Aves; order Passeriformes; family Artamidae; genus Gymnorhina; species Gymnorhina tibicen. The sequence goes on along the minus strand of VXAZ01006709.1, from coordinate 1,127,965 downwards.
AAGCAACAAAAAAAGACAAAGAAGGGAAACTGAAGATTCATGTAAGAGCAGCTAATGAAGATGATGAGGATGAAGATGATGATAAGGATGATGAAATTGGCTATATATGGTAGTGCCCATCATAATGAGGACTCACGTTTTGCACAATATTGCAACTCACGTCATATCTCTGCAATTGTATCTGAGAGTACCTGGCACAAATATTCCCTCTCTACTGAGTTTAATTTTGTATAGTAATTTAATTTGGATGACAACTTCTTTTCCAGCAAGGACTGTTTGGAATATAGCTTCTGTTCAGTTGGTTTGGGGGATTTTTGTTCTATCCACAGGGGCAATGAGTTTTGTTTTAAAACCATTTCGTGTCTTAATCCTCACTTGCACCACTTATGAAATCCATCCTGTGAAAGAATCCTGGAAGGGGCTCAACAAACCAATACAAAGAAGCCCCTCTCATGTCAGAGAATTCATGTCATAAATTGTTACCTGGATCATATCAGAAACAGGTTTTTCTTTCATGAAGAAGGACAAGTAGGTGCCTCATTTTCCAGTCCATATTTATAATGTCCCAGTAAAGAGTAAGTCTCTTTGGACAGTGGCTGCCCACTACCAGAGGTTTAATCCAGAAGAAAACCCACTGGCAGGACTTTCTCGTCCTTACATTCTCTGAGAAGGAGTTCAACAGGCTTAAGTCCAGCTCACACTGAAGGCAAAATTCCCACTAGGGCACAGCGCACAGATCAGCTCACTCTTTATTTAATAAAGGAACATGGCCTTGATCTTAAGAGATGCTGAGAACCTGCAGCTATCGTGGACCGAGCCCTACAGGCGGGGGACAGAGTCCATCTGCCTGTCAGAGTGTTTAAGGGGAGAGTATTTTGTGAATTTTTAGCATCATAACCACCTCCAGAGCTGTTCCTCAGCTTCTGTCTGAGCTTGTTTGCACTAGGAGGGTCACTAACAACACACAGGCAGCCTCTGCTTCCAGCTCACACACTGCAGATCTGTCTGTTCTCTGTTTAGCAACCTCTCCTTCCAAAGTTATAATGCTGTCAAAGACACAAACTCTCAAAAGTAACTATCATTTCTTTAATGTAAAGAGGCGTGTTTAAAAAAGCAGCTTTAGGTGGTGATATTTCAAAAGCAGAACCCCTTGGCTCAGTGTGACATGCTGCACGCTTGTAATACACATTCCTAAAAAAGAATAGTATTAAAATCCAATCTGTGATTCCCTCGATACCTCCCATATACTCAAAGCTCTTGTATCAGAGCATATTGACATTAAATTATTTGCAGTGTCCTTTCCCTTGGCAGTTCTCAGATGCAGTAATGTGCTGTGGTGACCTTTTATTATTTTTGCTGTTTTCTGAAGCAGAAAGAGGAACCTTAACCCCACTCTCACATTAGGATGCAGGTGTAAGTATTTTAGCAGTGCCTGTTGTTGGCCAGTGAGTTATTTTGCAGAATGAAAAATGTGTTTCTTATAACAAAAACCAATTAGATTTTTTTTTTACTGAGTTAGTGGTGGATATAGAGGTGGAGACAGCATCGAGTCACAACATGGTTGACTACACAGTCACTTGAAAGCTGGGAAATACCACACAGGTTGGCAGAAGTCAGTTTTTTGGTTTTTAGGTACATTGGCCTGAGGGTGTTGGCTCTCAGCCCCCTCCAAAGCCAGTGTCCACCTGGCAGCCCTCTGGGTAGGACCTCTGCTTTCAGACGTGATCAGAACTGGAATTCCTTTCAGGTACCATGTACTGCAGGGGCTCTCCTGTTTTCTCCTCTTTCATTTTCCATTTATCCAGATCAATGACCTGAGAACAAAGAGCAAGCCTGCATAATCATTATTAATGCAGAAGGATGTGTAAAACCATGAGGAATTTGTTGTTTCACGCCCCTGCATCCTCCCAAAAATCTGCCATCACAGTCATTTGCAAAAGGCCTGCAATCTGCCCTGCCTCAAATAAATCCCTTTGGTTTTCCCATAGCTTTAGAAAAATATATTTAATCATTATTGTCCACGAGCTGCACAGCACAGACACACACACACACACACTTTTTCTATTTGCTTCACAGAAATCCTGCCAACTTGCAGGAGGAGCAGCTAAGCCAGCGTTTCTGTCTCCCCAAATATGATTTTGTGAGAAGCAATTGAACACCATCAGTAGGCTCCTTCTCAAACGTCCTGTCTAGGTTTCCTCTGGTATTTTCCTAATTAACCCCTCACTCTGTGGGTCTGGCTCTGCTGTCCTGTGCAGGACCTGCCTGAGGCACAGAGCTGTCATTTCATTCTGAGATAAATCTGAGCTCCACAATCAGCAGATTATGCTTATCCTCCTGACTGGACTCAGTCTCCACACAGAGCTAGGGGGTTTTTGGCAGTCCTGTGTCCCTCCACAGCAGCTTATCCTGGACTATGCCTTACATCAAAGGTCACAGAGCAAATCCCTTCTCCTGCCCAGCACCTCCCCAGGGTAAAGCCTGTCAATCCAAGCCCTTGCAGGCAGTACCAGGTCTGAGGCTGCAGCTGGCTGTGTCACATGTAAACATGCAAGATGGTTAAAATGAAGCTGTTAAATAAGCCTTCAAAAGTGAATGTGAACATCTTTCAGTTTACGTGCGCAGACATGGCAGCACCACCCACTGGTGGTCTCCTGGCTGTGATCTTTCACATGCAGTGCTTCCAAATCAGAGCTGGAAGGGTTTATATCTAACTAGAAACCAATCGCTGTCTCCCAGACTAGCCAGCTCAAACATGGGGTGGGTCCCAGTGAAACAGCTCCCTGCCCAGCACAGCCTGGCGAGAGGGCAGGTGCCTGGGCTGGCTGGGGTGGCCTCTGGTAGCACATCTCCCTGCACCCAGAAACACACAAATACACACAACTGTTCTAAGCTTGCTGGCCTGGATTCAGGCAGACCCCCTCTCCAGGTGACCGTTCAGTCACCTGTTTGACTCGTGCAAGTGTTCTTCTGACTCGGAGCCAGCATGGGAAATGTGCCATTTTATGGACTGGGGCAGCTGGGCGGGACTGCAGGGCAGCAGTGCCCGATCCAGGGGTCCCAGCCTGGCAGGAGCAGGACACACAGGCTGTCGTGCTTGGAAGGGCAGCTCAGACTCTGGGTTGCTTTGAGAGCAAGTTCCCAAATCCTGCAAAGCTGTTTAGCAAAGCCCTTTTGTGATCCACTGGCATCCTCCTGTGGTGGGGGATCTGCAGCCTATATATATGCGTGTACATCTCTGTGTGTCTGTGTATATACATTTATGCACAAGTATGTGTGTGCATATGTATGTGTGTGTCCAGTTTGGGGAGATGCATTAAAATCTTCTCTTTAATGAAATAGTGATAAAGAAACCAGCGATTCTACCAAACACCAGTGCTCTTCCAGATCGAGCCCCTTCCATTCTTCATGCTTTGTAAAGGATTTAGTTTGCTTCAAACTTAATTTAATTCAATTCCTTTCTTTTTCTCTTTCTCTTTCTTTTTCCTCTTTTTTTTTTTTTGCAAAGCAGGACTTACTTCCCATCTGAATCAAGTCATTGACCTTCCAAACATTTTCTCATTGTGAAAAATGGAACCAGAGTTGTCCCATTCTTGTAGAGACACAAACCAATTTTTAATCTCATTTTCTTTTCGTATTACAGACTGTTGGATACTGTTAGGCATTGCTTTGTGTTTCTTTTAACTACTGTAGTTAAATCAAAATGTTGAGTTCAGATTTCAGCACAGCTTGGTTTTTTGGTTCATTACTGGCCTTTGCTGTGAACACAAAGAATCTTCTTCATTTTCTTTGCCTTTTTTTTAAGCTATTCTGTATTATTATTTCAAACTATTTGTTTATTTAATATTTATTCTACAGTTTATATTGAAAATGTAAAGTTTATATTTAAAACAACACTGTTTGTTAGTGAATGCTTCTCTTTGCCTCTCCAGCCTAGTCTGTTAGTCTCAGTGTACATTTCTGGCATGGGAATATTTTGATATTAGGAGTTTTGTAGCCTTTTCTCCCTCAAGCAGCAACTGACGTAGATCTAAGGTCACCGCTTGACCCAGACCACCAGGTCGCTCAAGCTTCGCTTCCTCCATTTGTTGGCTTCTCTCGCAGTCCCTCCTGTATCCCATCCTTTCATCCACAGACTGCTTTGTACAGTTACTATACATCAAAAAGCCCTTTCTACAGTAGGTGGGTTTTGGTCTTTTTATACTTTTCTCAATGCTGTTGATGTCTGTTACTGTTCAATGTGTAGATCTGTAAGGAGAGATCCAAATATTACGTGTTTCAGTTCGATGTCCCTACTGTAGATGGATGTAGACTATCATAGTAAGTAGAACTGCATAGTAAATTCTGAATGCTTTTTCCATAAGGAGTTAAGTGGAATGTGAGCATTTTGCTACCTTTGGTTAACTGTAAATGCTTAACTGTAGTCTGAAATAGTTGCATTTTTGTCTGTCTCAATAAATTTTAATTTGTCTGCGACTCCTTACTGCCTGTCCTGAATTTTATTAAACTTAGGGGATCAAAAAATACTGTACTAGCTTGAGTCAGCATTTAATCATACATGGAAATGGATGCTCCTTTATATTTGCTTCATAACTTATACCTCTGTTCAATGCCAGCTGTAATCTGTGGAGTTAATGTAAGGTCTCCAGAAACCTCTATTTTAGAAGCAGAAATGAAACCAAACTGAATGGAATAACTGCACCAAAATCAGAACTTTTCAAATTATATTAAAATTGATTTTTAAGGAACTAGCAAGGGCAGAGGGGGAAGCTTTTCATTTCTATTTCCTCCCCAGATTGCAAATTGTCATGTTTTTCTGTCTCTTCTGAACGTATCCGGGGCAATTCCACACACACAGCCACACTCTGCAGTGGCCATTATCTGCATGATAAATGAAGGCAAAATTGTATTAAATACAATTGGTGGGAAGCCATCCTCGTTTAGAAGTACCTGGGTTTGTGTCTCTGTAATTAAATTAGAGCTTCTCGTTAATATTATTAACTAATTTAAACAGCCAGAATTATTGCAGTGCTAATTACAGAGTTAAAAATGTTATTTCATCACCTTTTCTCTGTATGTGGAATATTAAAAGTAGGTGAAAACAGGAAACCTATTTGCAGGCATTTGCACAATTACCATCTCATCAGGTGTGCACTGATAATGTATCTGCCCATGCACCATTGGCTGAGTTGGGTCATCAAGAGTCAGAACCTGCCTGAAATCTCGGTTCAGTTGCCCGCATTCATTCGTTTATTTTTACTGTGGGTACCACACATCACTTCCAGTACATTGCCTTACCTGGCTCTGAGGACAACTGGGTTTTCCCTTTCCCAGATCACTCTGAGACTCTTTGAAGTGTTTGATCTTCTGTGCTGAAGTGTCTCAGCTGTTCCAGATGTCAGATGCTGTGTGTGGCACTGAGCACTGGGAGCAAAGCAAAAGAAACTCGGAGCTTAAAGGTGTGTGAGTTGAAAATGAGATTTTGCTTGTCAGAAAGGGTTGATGATTGGATTTTTTTTTGATGATTTTTTTTTAATATTCCTTCTAGTTTTCAAATTGCAGGCACCTTGCAAGCTTTGTTTTGTATTACACATGCATAGCTATACACACACACAACTCCCTTCTAATTACAAATGTGTGTATAAATAGATATATAATATATGCATGTGTATTTTTTAAATATATATATATGTCTTTAGACCCCCCTAGGAGTGGGATACCCACTGGAATTTTGAGATATCCACTTCTGGGAATTCCTTCCATGCCTCATACAAGGTTCAGCTTGTGTTTTATCACCCATACTTTGCTTCTCCCCCCTGTAACAACTTGTACTGAGCTTAATGCTGTACTTTGGTTTCGTACATTAAAATACTCATAGTAGATCATTATATCCCACCTGTCATGTCCTGATAAGCTGCACTGATTTATATTTAGCTTTTCCATGATGCTGTCCTCCATTTCAGAGGAGAATCTTGGACTAATTTCCATTAATTCCCTGCCAGGAGATGCAGCGTTTGCTTCCCCACTGATACTGAAGAGTGTCTGTGGCTGAAATGTTGCTCCAGCAATAGTAAAAGGTCATTTGGGGCTTAAGGTAAAATGTTAGCAGGGACAGCTCTTACCTGGAGGACAGTGCAGTCCATCCATACCCAAATGTTGTACTTCACATCCTCAGTAAAATCTGCCAGGCTGGGCAATACTGGAGGGGTCATACCTCTGCATGCCAAGGAGCACCCAGGACAAAGTTACAAAAATGGCCCCTTTTTTCACTGTTTTCCAAGATATAAATATTTTCCTTATCTTACTAATATTACTTTGCAAATGGATATACTTTTTGGTTTGCTCTGTGAAACCTCTGTGAGATGCAGGCATACACTTACACAGGCACCTTCTCTCTCTCTCTCTCTCTTTCTCTCTCTCTCTCTCTCTTATATCCTCTCTTAGAAAATTTTGAGTTCCCCAGCAGCTATAAAACAGCAGCATTACAGCCTTCACTGATGATTAGTTTCATTTTTCCTTAAATACTGACAGTCAAAGGGTGAGATATTAAAAAAGAAAAATCATGTCACAACAGCTTTGCACACTGTACAGCTTTTTGAATAGATTAAAAAGAGGCAGAGAGCTATTAATAAGCTTTTGACTTTCTGAACACTCCCATTTTTGGAATGAGACCAGCTCTTTTAGAGGAGGTGAGGAGGCAGAGAGAAGAGATGATTTCATATAGTCTTGGAAAGAGAAAGAAAACACTGAAACCAACAGATTTAGGTAAGCTGTGAATGAGGGGGACAGACCCCCTGAGCATGGAGAATTCCTATCCACTTCTTCCAGGAGTGAACCTGTTTTTTTTGGTGGAGAATTCCCAGTGACTGGCACAACTGGGAATCAGCCCATGAAAACCCAGAAACTGCAGAGGCAGGTTCCTGCTACAGGCTGGGCAGTATCCAGTAACTGCTTGAACTGAATCCCTGAAAGCGGGGGTTAAACCACACAGTGGCACTCTGGGAGGAAGGGAAGAGCAAGGCCAGAAGCAAATTCTGATGTTGCAGCAGTCTGTCAGCCCAGCAATGAAGGAGAGGTGTGTAAAGGCTCTGATGTGAGCACTCAGTGCTCTGCAGTCACCCTCCCAGCAGTAGCTGTGCAAGAAACCCCTCTGACAGCAGCCGTAGAAAGAAATACAGCCTCTGGCAGCCACTGGTCTGGAGTATCAGCTTCTTCCACATATCGCTATAAATTCCTGCAATTCCTCACTAAAGGCTTGGGCAGAGGGAGCGTTTGTAAAGAAAACTTAAAATGCAGGGTCTTTGCCAGGTAGTAACTGCCTTTTCTCATCTATAGTTACTCAATAAAAATCATTGCTGGAGCATGACTCTACTTCCATTCCCAGCCAATACATTTGCAATCTGGCCCTTGAACATGGGAAAATAGACCCTGGAGCATATTGCTAAAGGAAAGGTCCATAAGTACATTGGTTTAAGCTTTGGAAACACATTACCTCTACAATTATTTGCAGGATTTGAGACACTTGCAGGTTTGACACTGATTTTTCTGTATTGAATATCACAGATCTGGTTAATGCAAATATATTTAAGAGTCTGTATAAGTAGAAGCCCTGACACAGTTTTGCTCCATCACAGATGATGTATCAATTTATCACAACTGGCAAGGAATTGACCCAAATAACTACTAGCCTAAAGTAAAATTAAATAAAACAGAGACTGTAACAAGATGTAGCTTTTCACAGATTAATGTAGGCTATTGAAATACTTTGGGTTACAAGGGGCTGTTACAGAAGATCAATATCCCCATTGCTTTTGGTACAGGTCACATAGGAATCCAACACCTGCAGTGAGCTTTGGTGGTTGTTAGAGACCCTAAAGCTGCAGCTCAGCCCTGCAGCCCTCCTGGTACGGCGAGAGGAGCTGGGAGGCACAGAAACAATAAACACATCTGCTGAACGCCTCCCTTGTCATGTACAGCACCAGCCAGCTCGGGAAGGTGGGCACTGAGCAGTTACACAGAAGGAATTACCACAGATTTGTTTTGGCAGGCAGGAGAGCCCAATTTGGCTCAGCTGGCTGTAGTGGTGGAGACAAACATCAGGCTGGTTGTTAAACTACCCAAAATATCTCCACTATCCTCTCAGAGCAGGGCTGTCATCCCATCTGGTCTCCAGCCCAGTTTCCATCCTCTGCTGGAGTCATTCTCTCCAAGTGATTCTTCTGTAGGATTTGGGGAGTTTTTTTATTTTTTTTTCTTTTGTCCCCAAGCCTGTGTGTTAATTAAGTCTCAACAAAGAGCTCTATCATTGTAGAACAGGATATCGGATCGCTCATCTGTTTTACATAATTGATTAATTAATTACCTTGCTAATTAAGTCTCGTGAAATCCTCTGTTATACTGGAGCAAGGGTATGTCCCAAACCATTGCTCGTAGGGCTACATTAAAACCAGGGCATTTTGGCTGCTCCATCTCCGCCTGACTCTGGTGCAAGTCACAGCACAGCACTCACCCAACAGAGCTCCTGGGCACTTGTAGAGATGAAGAATTACTGGGTGAGCCTTGCTTTCACCTGTACCCAAAATTTCAAACCTTTTGCCCATTTTTCCTTTCCATACCCCCTGCAGCAGCTCTTTGCATGTGTGAACTCCAGGGCTGCCACTCTCTTGCTTTGCTCCATCAGCCCCCACTCACATTGCAGCAAGTGCTACAGCCCCACAGCCAAATTTAGTGACATTTTCTACCACTTTTGGGGAAGGGTGAGTGCCAACATGGCTGTAAAGGAAATTGGCAAGGCAACCTTCCCCTCCACCACCTGAAAACTGCACCATGAGCTCTTCTCAAAGGCACTGCCTTCGACAGGCTGTGATCTACATCTTTTCTTGGGAGCCATCACAGCTGAAATAAGGCATAACGTGATGGATTCTCTGCTATTAAATGGAAATGGACTTTCCATGGAAATAACCACTGACAATACTTTGCATTTTAATGTAATTTCTTTTCTTCTTATTACCCCTAGACGTAGAGCTTGATGTATTTTTACCACATGATATTGTATGCAAGCCAGCAGCACGGTGGAGGTTGCAATCTTTGCCTGAAACTCTGCTCCTGAGGGTGCTTTACAAACGAGCTTCAGTCTGAGACAGCAACAAATACTTTCCTTCAAATCTGTCCACTAACAAAGTTTTCATTCCAGTCCTAATCCACTTGCATTTAACAAGACATAAACTCACAGCAACTGGGGCTGTTCAGCCTGGAGAAAAGAAGGCTCTGGGGAGAACTTAGAGCCTCTTGCAGTACCTAAAAGGGCTCCAAGAGAGCTGGAGAGGGACTTGGACAAGGGCCTGGAGTGACAGGACAAGGGGGAATGGCTTCAAACTCAGAGGGGGCAGGATTTATTTAGGTGTTGGAAGTAAATTCTTCCCTGTGAGGCTGGTGAGGCCCTGGCACAGGTTGCCCAGAGAAGCTGTGGCTGCCCCATCCCTGGAAGTGTTCAAGGCAAGGTTGGACGGGGCTTGGAGCAACCTGGGATAGTGGAAGGTGTCCCTGCCCATGGTAGGGGTGTGGAACTGGATGGTCTTTAAGGTCCCTTCCTGCCCAAACCATTCTGTGCTTCTATGATTCACAAAACATTCAGGGATTTAGGGCACCCACGGTGGGCAGGTGAGCAGGAACCTCCCTGCTGTGCTCTGTGCAATGAGTGAAAGATGTCCTGAGACAAAGCAACCATGTTCTGAAACAGCAAATGAAGGTCTGCCATCCCTCACCTTCATTTTCAGAAGTCAGGAGTCAGCCAGGAGGCCAGGGTGTAAATCCACCAGCCCTCATCCTTCCCAAATCTCTTCAGTCCACCCTCAGTGCTGATCTCTGGCTGCTTTATACTCTCAGCAGCAGTGGCTGAGCTCATCCCTGATGCAGGCTGCATTCCCACTCATGCTGAAGGGTCTTGGCATGGTCTGGTCTTGATGATAATTTAATCTCCAGGATCTGGAAAGGATTTAGGACCTGGAAACAGAGATGGGATAAAATCCTCCATGGTGGACAAAAAACTGCCTTAATACGTGCATCTGCAGAAGAGGCTGGGTACAGTGAGGGTTTATTTCTGAATAGCACAAGGATTCCTGAGACAGAGGAGGGAGGAAGAAAGTGCAGTCAATCAAGAGACAAGAGTTAGCCTTCAAAAGCCCCTTCTAAAAGGCTAAATCAGGAAGGAAAAATGCCATCCCTTTTATTTAATCTGTCTGTATCAGTGTGAGAAAGGCTGAGGGCATCACTCCTGCCAGGATTATTTGCATGTTGGGGTGGAGGAAGGAAGTGGGCTGGTATCATGTGTTCATTCCACACTGCTGGTGAAGGTTTTGAGAAATGAATCCAGGGGCTAATCCTTCGTGTCTGCCATTTCAAAGAGCCCTGATAACCTCATGTCTTCTTGTTTTCTTCTTAAGGCTTTTGCAGATTTGCTAACACAAGTTTTCCCTGAAGAAGGATCACATTCCAGGCCTGAAATGCTCTGATTATTTACAGTTTGTCACACCGTAATTTATATTTATTGATTGTGGCTTTTATTTACATGTGTTCATTACTTTCTTATTTTAGTCATTTATCCTGTGTGTCCCCACCCTGCTTTTTCAATTATTTTGCATACTCACAGTTTATCAACTATATTGCCAAGATGCATTTAGAGGGAATAATTTGTTTCTAATGCATGATTTTTTGACAGCATGATTTGTTTTCATCTTTGCATTGAATCTTAAGATGACAGTGACTCTAGGGCAGAGAATACAAAGTTGTGAAGCTTTTTCCTCTGAAGAGTTGTACTCACACGTGCAACACGCACGTTGCATCAGCAGCGTTTGCTGACCCGCTCATCAGCCCCACGTTGGTTCAGCTCTTGGTGCAGTTTCTCTCCTCCCAGGGCAGTGTTAGAAACTCTTAGAAATTTTATGTGCTCCCTTAGTGCTGCACGTGTACAGCCAGCGTTTCTGGGTCGCTTTGGAGGCTGCTAAAGCCCCTGCAGTGGGCTGGCAGGGTCGCTGAGCCTTGCTGGCCCTGGCAGATCTCAGACATGGTGTTTGCTCCCTTCGGAGCAATCTTTAATGGCAAGGATGACAGGCTCTGCCTGCCCATCACTAGGGCTGCCTGGGAAGCAAATGGATCCTTTCTGGCAAAGTGCTGCCGTGACGAGGCTCTGTGCTTGGGTGGGCTCTTAACGCACTCCCTTCAGCTTCAGCCTCGTTAGTCCCTATGCTCATTAACAGCAGTGAGGGGTTTTCCTGCTGTCTGGCTTTTGCTTTCAGAGCTGTACAGGCTGGCAAGGCAGGAGGATTGGCTCTTCAGGGGTGAGAGGCAAAAAGCACAGACCCTCCCACCATCCTGCAAGGAGCTCATCCAGTGTGCTTTCCTCCCTGGGACTCGCTACCTGCCATTATCCATTTACTGAGGCAGCCTGGCCTCTCCTACAATGGTGCCTCTCCAAAAAGCTGCAGCAATGACAAACATATTTACTGGTATTTGCTCTCCAAGTGGTCTCTCTCCCAGGGCCAGAGCTTGGCAAGTGCAGGTTGGCTGCCACCCATGCCTGTGTAAGCCATCACGGCACATCCACACAGCCATGGCTCTGTATAGCTCCTTAGGACAGCTCAGTGCAGGAGATGTGCTGGAAAACATTTTGGCAGTGTTGATCCATCACTTTGCCTTCTCTCCATGCTCATTAGCTGCCAGACATGAGCCAGGCTGAGCTCTGGCTCTCTAGCACAAGGTCTCTCGTGGTTCCAGCATCCTCCAGGAAATACCCAGCAATATTCAGCTGAAATTTACCACTCTGCAGTTCCATGCAGTGGCAACACTAACCATGCTCTCAGTTTCAGTCTCATCCCACCACCAGAGGAGGATGAGGGAAGACAAAAGGACTGCTTTGGGTGAGAGGCTCATTTTCGGAGCCGTGGCACACCAGGAAGGGAGCGAGGAGTCTGCTGGACATGGCACAGTGTGCACAGCAGTGCCAGCACAGCGGTGACTCAGGCCCAGAGAAAATCTCTTCACCTGTGTGGTCTGAGGCCCAATATTCCACAGAAATTCTTCCGTGGTTTCAGTGCCACAGCCCCAGACCCATTTTCCTACATGTCACTGAACCCATACTGCTTCAGAATGTTTTGCTCCCTTGATCCAATTTATTCTGCCCAGGTTGCAGGGGAGGATTGATGGTAACAAGGTCTAAAGCAGCTGTGTCTTGACAGCTCATTGCTGAAAGCAAGTCGGACTCCTTCTCAGCAAAGCCCCAAACCACTGGGCAGTGCTGTACCAGTAATCAGAGGTGTTGCACTCATCTCCAGGCTGATTTTAAAAAAAGCCACCTAGAAGAGCCCTGAAAGGGCTGGGGAGGGCACGGGGGCTGTGGAGTGGTGAAACAATAGGTGTTCATCAAACCACTTTTCTGTCTGGGAAAGGTGAAGGTTGCTGGGTGGGTGTGGTGCTCTCACAGAAGTGGCTGAGAACATTTTCTTTAAAGGTCTGAAAGGTCAAACCTGCCCCCACTGTTTTCACATGTGACATCCTTCATGTCCCTCCTTTTCCTCCCTGCCTCTGCCTTGCTGCCTGCAAAGCCCTTCCCGAGGGTCTCCATCCCTGGGCACAGGACAGACGGCCCCCAAACACCCCTTGTCAGCCCAGAAACTTGGGCTGAGCTGGAATTTCTGAGCGTGCACCTCCGAAAGACACAGACCTACCTTGCAAGATGTATTTCAAAACTAAAACATTTGGTTTTTTCTAACCTGAATGCTGCATTCATGGCTTGTCAAACCCATTTTAGTGAGCAATTCATTTCTGAAAGTTGAAACTGTCTTTCGAAAAATGTATTTAAGTAAATATTTGGAGAAGATAAGAGATAGTAAGACTACAACTCTGAAAGTATTTATGCACAGAAATCAAAGCTTTTCACACAGAATTCAATAAACTAGTTATATAGGGCTCTGAATTTGGAGTTTGTTATACAAAATTGGGAGGCAGAAGCAAATTTTGTAGGATTTTATATGAGTGTGTAACAAAGAGCATAATCACTTTTCAGAGAAAAAAGCTGTATATGTCTTACAGCTTCATATAATAAAATTCCAAACGGGACATCAGATGGGATGTTTAATTTCCAGACTGGGTACATTAAAAAAAGGTCATTTCAGTTCAAAGAAATGTATTCATTCTTTGGCCAGGGCTGTAAATCAGTGCAGCTCCACTGAAAGCATCTAATTTAAGGACAGGGATAGGGGGAGAACCTGACCTCTATTTTTTTGGATAAGAAGGAATCACAGGCGATTCACTGTCATCCCACAGTGCTTCTGAAAGGCACTTTGAACCTTTGGTCTTTTTAGCGTTTGAGTAAAACAAGCATTTTTAAGGGCAAAGCTATCACATGGCAGATGCCTGTGGTTCCCAACCGAGTGGTGTGGGTTATGTCTGTATGGGAGCTGGGGGATGTCTCTGGGATGCAAACACAACAAGCCCCACTTTCCAGCATCCTTAGGGCTCTCTCCTACCCTGTCTGCTCTCCTTGGGATTGGTGCAAAACCAGCTAACCCAAGAGCATTTCTGTTCTGGCAGGGAATCGGCCAGGACCAGCTCCGGCCCCGCACATCCCGGGCTGACACGGAGCAGGACAAAGGAGCTCGCTGGACATGGGAGTGCCCAGGCTGTAAATGCACCACTGCATTTCTTCTCCAGCTCTGCAAAAGGTTCCTTTTTCTCAGCCCTGTGCTACTGGGGGGGTTACAGCTATTCCCACCCTCCTCAGCTTTCTGCACAGCAAACTCCTGCTTTTTACCTTCAGTCTGACTTTGTAATCCATGGTTGGTTTCAAATCAGCCTTTCAACATGGTAATGAATGGATTAACTTTCTGCTTTCTGATGAGTAATAGGAAAAATGTTTCTGAATTATCAAAAAATAATTGGAATTAAAATTTTAAATGGTTTCTACAAGGGAAGTTTTTGTAATTAGTTGAATCTGTGTGATGGAAGCTATTATAAATAACAAAAAAATGTGTTTACCTAATCACTGGGAAAGTGCACATTAGCTCTCTAATTAGAAGTCCCTCATGGCTCTACTACAAACTTTGGACACAAAATAATTTGTTTCATGCTTCCTTTAGCAGGCAAAGGAAACTCCATTAGTTCCGTTTGTGCTTGCCCACTACTGTGAAGGTGGCTGGAACTGAATTGCCAAATTCCCACTGATTTTTCTCAGCAGGTCCCTGTGACTGCCCAGAACCTTGTCCTGAGCCTGGCCCCAGGCTCCAAAGCCAAATCAGTCTGTGCCATTGCAGTGCCAGTCCAGTACAGAACCTGGGCACTGCTGGAGGCACAGGGAAGTTATAAGCAGGTTCAAGCACACCTGGGTGCAGTGGGATGGGATGGAGCAAAACCATGGCTGCTCTAGGCACTCTGCTGGGGGCTTTTGCTCCAGAATGAATTCCATTTTCTGTTCTCAGGAGCTGGGTTGGGTTTTGCTCTAAGTTGTCTGGCAAATTGCTCTCGTGTCACAGAGCGGAGACTTTTCATTGTCTTCTCCTTCCACACAGAATGAGGCTACCACAGGCCTTCCTTCCAGACACACCTTCTCCTTCAACACACCCCCTCTGTGCTCCGAGAGAAGCCTGAGTAACAAACTTAGTATCTGGTGATTCAGTCACACTAGAACAGGTATTGTTTAATACATTTGATCCATTTTGTGAATAGCAAACGCAGATTTATCCTTGTCATGCTAAACAGCTGTTGGAACCTGCTGTGCAGAAATGAAGATTTTGTTATGGTTGCAGAGATAAATTCATAATGTGAGTGTTGGGTTTTTTCAGGATCCAGTTTGTATGATGAAAATCCACTTAAATGACTGAAAACAGGAAACACTATTTACCAAATGAAAACACCCTCTACCATTTAAAAATATATGACCTATTTTATCTACTGTAGAAAATCTCTTTCCTAGATACATTTGCCACAGTATCAAATTCTGCAAAGGGAGTTCTGCTGCATTTCATAGAGAGCCTGGCAATTAAAGTTGCTGCTCTGCTGTGATTGCTGTCCCACCACAGCACAAACACTTGGAGGCAACCAAACAGAAAAGTGCTAATGTCTTTTTCTTCAGTATCACCTGGTGGGTAGGCAAGCAGAGGAAGTGTGTGATTGATGGTGACTTCAGTTTTCCAGGATCTCAGAATCAATTGAAATATTTATGGTTTTGAGATGAAAAGAGGGAAAATACGTAGTTTTGGAAATTAAGGTACTCGGTGTTGTTTATCTAAGGCTCATGGGGATTAGCAGCCCCCATGGTAATGCAACTGCTTTCCTTAGCTCCATTTGCTCCTCAACCTGCTCCCCAACATGCTGGGACACAGCTCCAGGCTCTTCCCCATGCTCCATGCAGAGCTATTTTGGATGTGGGAGCACAGTGAACTGGCAGGAATGCCATCAGCACTGGGAAAACTGCTTGGCTCTGCCCATACAGGACATGGAAATGCAGAATCCCCGTTCAGTAAAACGAGGAACAGCCCAGGAGATGCTGCTGCAGGCACATCCAAACCAGCACGAGAGGCTTTACCGAGCAGGAGATGGTCCCACTACCCTGCACCGTGATGTCCCTTCAGGAAGGTACAAGGCCATCAGCCTGTAACGAGAGCTTGCTGATACAGAACCTCCTCTTGCTGTTAACTGGTGCACTTTTTAGAATGGTAATATGAGGAATGGAATCATGGAATACTTTGGGTTGGAAGGAACCTTTTAGGGTTATCTAGCCCAAAGCCCCTGCAATGAGCAGGGACATCTCCAACTAGAACAGGTTGCTCGGGGTCCTGTCCATCCTGACCTTGAATCTTTGATACAAATTGTAAGCCTGGATGGTAAATACCCATTTTTTGTCCTGTTTTACTAATGCTGCTGGTTGTGGCCAGCAACTGCACATTAGTTCCCAACAACTGAGGATGGAGGGCTGTTGCATGTAAAATACACTTGGCAAGTCTGGGAAGAGATGTAGGTGCTCCAAATTACTGAAAATCTGAATAAGTTGCTCGGGCTCTTACCTCGACATAGGAGGCAAATACCATGAAATCAATTTCTGTGCCCAATTTACTCTCAGTGACACCTGCACACATTTTAAAGGGTAATTTGTCATTTCCTCCACTTGTCACATTATTTCAGGTCATGGGACCATCAAGTCAAAACCTTAGGTTTGACCCTCTGCTCCATAATGCAGAAATAGAAAGACAAAACACCTTTTTTTTTTTTTTATCCCCTCAGAAGAGAAGCCACAAGTTATAAATAAAAGTAGATAGAGTGGGTAAATCACTCCTGGTTTTCTGTCACCTTAGGCCTACTCTATTGTAAGCAACTCTTTCATTATCCCACAGCCCATGATGGGAAAAGACCATTTCATGCCCAGGGAAAGTGTGACGTGCCTCACGGCCAGTGGGTGATGGGAGGTGAACACGAACCCTCTGGGGAATTTATCCACCTCCTTGTTTACACAGAGCTGCAGCTCAAACAGCAGCAGCAGTAAACGGGTATGGGAGAGAGTGACAGGATGATATTTGGTGATATACTGAGCAATTTGGATGTAGGAAGCATAAAAAGAAAGGAGTAGATGGTGCTAAATGCAGTTCCTGTGAGACAAAATGATGGAGGCAAACCAGTAAAAAATATACATACATAATAAACTAAATAAACCCATGACACAAGTGGAGGCAGAAAAGAGGGGCAGAACAGAGCAGCCCTTGGCCAGAGGAAGAGACAGGACGTGGGGAGCAGAGGAGGATGAAGGGCACAAAAGATAAAGCAGAGGATGAGCCCACATAACCTTCATGAGGGTGGGCACTGAGCACCAGGGTGCTGGTTCTGGGGTGATTACCCATGTTTTCACCCTGCAGGGGGGAAGGATGGAGAGGACTGAGTTTTGTGGAGCCCAACCATTGCTCAGCTGCAGCCAGAGAAGCCTTATTTATCTGTCCCAAACGCAGCATTTGCATTGCTCCACATCTGAAAGGCAGTTTTTATGTGCCAGTTTGGTCACTCCCCAGAGCCCCTGTGCACAGAGCACCAGTGGTGAGGGCGTGTGGGAACCCCTCACCAGAAACCCATCCCAGAGCCCTGCTGTGACCCTTCTAGCCAGGGCTTGTCCCTGCAGGGTCCCTGTCACCCTCACAGGAGGTCACCCATCAGCCAGTGGCAAACAGTGACCAGGATGCTCAGCAAGGAGAGCTCTGAAAACTGTGTTGTGTTCCAGCAAGGACTTTAAAAGAATACATCAGTGCTTGTGAACCACGTTTTACATCTAGATAAAGTTACACTTATAAAATTGCTGTTATTCATCAGTGAACTCCTTTAATAATCAATTGCTAATTAAGTTCCACTGCCCTGCTAGATCTAAAGCAAATCCCCTTCTGAGACACTAGAAGTGCAGCCAATAGCATTTATTGATCGTGCTTGTCACAAGCACTGGAGAGGGAAAGGGGCCTTTTTTTCCTGCCCCTTCAGAAGCTGTAGGCCAGCAGGGTCTGGAAAACAGAAATCAGAATCACCAGAATAATTTGTTATTACCTAAGTCCTTTTGACTCTGGATGTGAACACATTTTCTACAGGAATAGATGTACCAGGAAATGTCTGGTACCTACCCTGACCAAGAGAGAGGTGGAAAGAAATCAGCTCGTAAACACAGAAAAGCTGGCTCCCTTGCAATGCCTCTTGCACTTCTGCTGGAGCAGCTGCCCCAGTGAAATACAATGTACAATGGTGGCTTTTCCCAAAAGAGATTTGTCCCTAAAACCCTTGGTTTTGCAAGTTCTTCCCGTGTGGCCTGACCAAGGTCTGCCCGGGGCCTCAGCCTGCAGCCAAACCCAAGTGAACTTTCTGTTGAGACCTGCTCTGTCTCACTGGGCTGCTACTTGCCATTTACACATTAAAACCATCAATTCCTTCCCTAACAAGAAACAATGCTCCTTACCTGTATTTTTTTAAATTATAAATCTTGCACTTAGAGCAATTTAAAACTGATTTACAGTTGCTTTCTCACTGCTATCAATCAGAGATGCACTTCAGTTCCAGTGTTCTGGGGACTCGGTAGGTTAGAAAAAGCAAATAGGAAAATAGAATGAATATTTTATTTTTGTTATTCATTGCAATAGCCTGAAAGCAGACCATGAAATCTGCTAAAAGTAACAGGAACTGGCTGCCCTTTTAATATACCCTTTTTTAAGGTGTCTATTAGGAATCCAGAATACAGCTCAATATTCATTACAGCAGCATGCCTCAAGTGTTTTTTATTTAAACCCAAATTTCTTTTGTGTCAGATGGACTTTATGCTCTTTTTTGCTGATATTTTACTGTGGTTCAAACCTCCTTTAATACTGGAGACTGTAAACATGGATGTGAGTGTGAGCATGTGAGAGATGGAGCACCCACCCAAAACCTCACCTGAATCTCTCACTGTTGTACCTTGTGCCATTTTCTGTTGATCTGGGGCCACCCAACACCCCAGCAAGTGCCCAGAAACACTGGGCACAAGCCACAGTTTTCGGCCAACATCTTATTTGCGACATTTTCCCGAAATGAGCCTTTTTTTGCTCTATATATTTTCTTTCAAAAGCCCAGCTGTGTAAAACCATTACAACCATCACTGATGCCCCAGGCAAGCCTCTTTTTTTTTGGCTTTATTTCTACAGCAGGAGGTGATTACTGACAGAAGTTCTCATTCTTCCTGAAAATCAACCCAAGTTTCCCATTGCCTCTGGGCTTGAGCTTCCCAGCCTGGGAGCCTGTCATCTGATAAGGACAGAAAGAAGAACCTGGTACTTAGAATATGGGAAGAACACCTTAGTCAGTGTTTAATCCTGTACTGCAAAGACAACATGACATCACTGGCTCGTACACGCTGTAAAATCTCACATATCTTCTCCAGTTTTTACAAGTGAAAATAAAATACACTCAGTGTCTTAGCTGGTTTTCAGTTCATCCTTATACTGAACTGTTTCCCTTTCATCAAACTAGAGAATGAGCTGCCTCGTGAGGTGGTTATGTGGGATGTCTCACCAGAATGGCTGTGTTGGTCAGTACCAGGGAGACACTGAGATGTGTGGTAGCTGAGATAAATCAAGGCTTCCTTAAATCCTGATCAAAAAATGACAGACAGGGAAGAGATTTATCTTTAGTGCCAGCAACAGGTCCCAGCCAACTCCACCAAGAGCTGATGGGTGCTGAAATCACCTTCCTGAGGGTGTGGGAAGTCAGAACCCCTGAGAAAGCAAAATAACAGGAATTAACTCAAACTGTCCCAGGACGGGATCTTCTCGTTCTCAGGATGGACCCAGACCTGAAGGGGCCTCCAGGCCCAGACCCAGGCTGACATCTGAGCAGTGTCCCCAACAACAAGGGCAGAAATGCCTCCAGTCCTTCCGTGGAGGGGACACCCCGATGTCCCCCGTGGTGGGGCAGAGGTGCCAGGGAGACACCTGAGCCAGGGGCTGCAGGTCCTTCCTTCACACCAACCACCCCCACTGCCCTCACTCTGCCTCCTGCAGGCAACCCAGATAAATAAAAGCCAAAGCAGGAATGCCTCATTTCACCTGACACCAGGAAAAAAGGCAAATTAGCTGACTCGAGCAACAATTAGGAAGCAGAACATTTCTCTAGGCATTGCTACAGAAGCTGATCATCCCTCAGAGCAGAAGCCATAATAGCTTTTGAGTCATTATAAGCACTGCACATTCAAGCAATAGTGATTTGCACCGAAAATAATCTCAGGAAGGCAGGGAAAACAGCATTTATGTAAATAAACTAACCTCAGTGTTTGGATACATTTGTATTGCACATGGGTGTTGTTTTTCTACATCTGAGGAACCTCATGTCAGAGAAAGAAAATAAGAACAAAAAGGATTAAAAAGCTTCAAGAATTTTAATACTTCACTTTCATTTTGTGGACACTATTTTCCACAATCTGATACTAGATGCAAATAGTTGCAGTTGAATTCAATTCTGTGTCTACCAATGCAATTCCATGTTGATATCCAACAGTCACATCTACTCAAACCCAGTGAAAACTGCATGTCAGTCAAAATGTCTGTGTCAGAACCAGAGCTGGGAATGTTTTACAAAAATCTCTGAGAAACTGCCACTCAAAAAAAAGGTGAAGGTGATTGAAGCTGTTACCCCTGTGAGACCCTGACACTGTTCACCGCCCCCCATACTCCTGCAGCTGTTTAAAACAAAGCAGTTTTTTGTTTAAAAAGGAAGTAAAATAAGAAGGAAAAGAATTTTTTTTAAAAGGCTACTGAGAGAAATAGCACAGACATGCAGCTCACCTAACTGCACTTCTGCATTGTAACACACCAACAAAACATGCAGTTCCAGACTAAATTAATGCAGCCCAGTTTTAAAATTTGTTTGTTTAAGTTAACCAGAGAACTATTTTCAGCTGAACTGCTATTCCCTAAGGGGATTTGCTCCAGTTTTCTTTGTTTTTACACTCATTTTAGTTAAACTATCTCAGTTTTGCCTACAGGACGAGTGTCTGGATTTAAAAATACCTTTGCTGGGAACAAACAAAACTGTCCCATTATGCCAATTGCACCAACAAAAAGCTGAATTCCTCGTGTGGTTGTATCCTCTGTGGTATCTCTCTTCTCTCACTGCTAGAAAAACAACCCAGCAATCTACATCTTCACCAGTAAAGATGGAAACACACTCCTTCTGGAGAGTTGTCCCTGTGCTGTCTACCCAAGGCAACCCCAGCAGGACATCTTCAGGCAGGTGGATTTATCAGGAGTGCACACCCCATACATCTTCATGCCCAGTCTCACAGCTCCAGCACCACTCACCTCTGAGAGCTTTGGCACAAATTAAGGTGTCCAGGCAAGCTTTGAATAATTTATTTCACAGTGTCAGGAGGCCTTGATCCAGGCAGGAAAAACCAGTGCCAAGCAAGGCCAAGGCCTCACACAGCTCTTGCTTAATGTCCCTCACGCCACAGGGTTCCTGATGGGCTGAGAGCCTGTGATGGATGAACCTGCAGCTGCTGCAGCCTTTTCTCCAGAGATACTCTGCCAGCTCAAAGGTCACCAACACACCAGCCCCCTGAGCTTCACCAGAGAGGGACTACAACCCTTCAGTGCTTGGATGAAGCACAAAGTGCTCCAGCTCTGAAGAACAGCCACAGAGGTGGTCTCTTGCTGTAAAGCACCCCCAGGAGGTGGCACGTGCTGGCTGAGACGTGCCGGTGAGTTGCTGGAAGGATTGGCAACATCCCACAGGGAGGATTTCAAAGGCCTCAGCAGTTTTGGGGAGCATAAAGCAATGCGTCAGAAGTGAAAAAAAACACCCAACTGAAGTAAAGGTGTTCTGGGCATTCCCCTTATCCTGCAGGTCTCCTTTAAAGCGCTGCAGATGCTGGTGAGATCAGAGCCTGAGCACATGGAGCCATGGAGCACTGCCTGGCAGCACAGCAGCACTCCTCTGCCTCAACCCCTGCTCTGGGGCCTCTGGGGTTGCTTTGGCACTTTGCTGAGCCAACAGCCTGAGAGCTTAGGCTCTGACACAGCACATGCAGGGACACCATCAAACCCAGCACCACACCCAGCCCGGCCCTGCGCTGCACAGAGATGTCAGAGGGCTCAGCAAGCACCAGGAGACACATCTCAGATGCCTTCAGCTGCCAAGGTGCTGCAAACCTGGACTCCTCTCATGCTATGGAAGCCACAAAATCCCTTGTCAAAGTGATATCACCACACACCACAAGGATATTCTTACATTTGCCATCCGAACAGGGGGAGAACACACACCACAGCTGTCCTGAAGGGCAGAGGAGAACCCTGCAGATTCCTGCAGGTTCCTGCAGAGAACCAATACAAAAATGCAATTCTGCAGCCACAGCCATCCTTCAGACCTAGACTGTAGATGGCTCTGCTCACAAGTGGGAGCAGACTTGAAAAGCCACAACTGCAGTCAATGTGCTTCCCCCCACCAGGTGCCAGTTTATTGTTTTGCTACGTATCATTTTCTGTCAGGTGGGGTTTGCAAATCTGAGACAACTCTATTTTATAAAGTAAATTGAGTTCTCGCCTATCTACATAATAAATATTAAAACATCATCATTGTAATTTTAGGCTGGGAATGTTTATGTAAAAACATCGTGCAGATGTGGTGAAAGGCTAATACAGCGATGCTAATTATCTAATCAATCTTTCTTAACCTTTGTCTTAGACACTACATGTGCTCATGCTAGCTTAGATTCATTTTTCAGGTTCTAAATAATGTAATCATAGCTGTAATGTGTGGGTTCATTGGAAACTTCTCTTTAGATGTAACATTGTCAGTTTACACCAAAATCTGTCTATAAGCCATCTGTTGCAGAAACTGGTCATTATCAATTTCATCAATCTGTTCCCAAATATTGCAGATGCCAGCCACTAGGAACCATCTGTTAGAGTCAAAAAAAGTAACAATTCAATAAGCAGACTATTTGGGGAGGAGGTGGGGAAATATGCTGCAATACTTGGCGCAAAAGGCAAACTTACTAATTGTTGTGGTTTTACTACTGACCTATAACTCCTTCTGGAGCGATGCCGAGCTCATTGATTAGCCGTCAGTGGGAGGGAGGTTTCCAGAAGACAGTAATAACCATCAGCAGCAGCGGGAGAGGAGAACTGACACCTACTCCTGCTGTAACATATTGTCCAGCAGTGCCCAGGCTGGTGCTGGCAGTGACTTTCCCGAAGTCACCAGTGCAATTTGAGCAGCTTTGACTGATTACCTGTAGCTGTAGTTTAAATAAAGACAGCCTGCATAAACAGGCTGAGATTTTATGTTCTCATGGGTTTGCTCAGTCTGAGAAATAAAGCAAATTCCACATCTCTCTCTCAAATGACCAGCCCTCACTGCGGTGCTCACAACTGCTGGGACCCTCTGAATGCCCCAAAGTCAAACCCCTTGAGCCCTCCTGTGCCCCGACCAGACAAGCAGCTCCTGCAGAGGCAAAGCTTCTTTACAAATCACTAGAAGAGTTCCCAAAGCCATGCCGGGCATCCAGCTGGGGCTGGGGGTGTCAGGGCCCGTGGTGGGGCCAGGACCGGGTCTTCTCAGAAGTCACAAGAATAGAAGAGATAAAAGCCATGGTTTGGTCAAAAACCTTTTAATCCTCCGTTTTATCATTTACACATCTGTAAGCTTGCACATTAACCACCCAACAGAAACTTGGATAATAACCACCATGATAATGGCCACTTGGCTATCACCAACTTGCTTGGGCCTTGTGTAGCCACCACCTCCACCACGTTTGCTTGTTCTAAAGATGCCTCTGCTGAGGCCTGCAAGCCCTGGGTGCAGAATCACGAGAGCTAAAAAGTTTTGTGCAAAGAGAAGCACAGGCTGAAAAGGAAGAAAATCCAAGATACGGCAGACATGCTGACGCTGAAGTGCTGGCCAGAACTCATCTCCCTTGCTAACGATGACATTTTCCCCTCACTTTCCTTGTCCACAGAGCAGCCTGATTTGACAAGTACCTGGCAGATAAACATGTAATGCTGGAATAATAAAGCACAGAAGCTCAGTGTTAATGAGCTACCCTTGCAGCAAGAGCAAAAAACCCATTTGTTTTCAGACACAGCATTCTCAAGAAATAAAAATCCCAGTTCAGCTTCAGTTTGTAGGAGGATGTGCATTCAGAAAGTGCTTCCATTTGCAGTTTCTAATGGGCACTTTTATTTGGGTCAGGTGAATAATTGTTTAAGCAGTTATTCTCTGGGAAAGCTGCTTTGTCCATACAGTCAGCCTTGGGACTCTTTCACCGCAGCAGTTTGGGTTAAATCCTTATCTGTCTCAATCTCATTTAGAAACAAAGAGACTAAGCCATTTCCTTCAGCCAGAACAGGCAGTATCTGCAAAACTATCCTGCCAGCTAATCACCATCTCCAGGCCTTGCAGTTCCTTAAATATATTCTGTGGACCTTCTGTATCACAAGATCATATAGAATTCCCCTTGCAGTGGTTCCAGTCCAGGAAAGCACCCATCACCTTACAGATCTAGTGCTTCTTCTCATGCCTATATATTCATATGCACATGTATGTGTACAAATACCTATAAACATGCAGGTCCAAAGCAAACGTTTTTCCTGGAGAAAGGAGCATGGAGGTAGGCCAAGATGAGCAAGGGAGTGGATTCTTAGGTTAGAGCTCCTACAGCTCTAAGTTCATTCACCAATGCTGTTGGGGGATGAAGAAGTGCAAGTATTTCTCTGAGGACATTGCAGTAGGCAGGCAGGAGGCAGCAGGAGAAGCTGATATTTGTAAAAATTTCATAGGAATTGATATAGCTGAGGCCTTTGCTGGTGGAAGGAATTGGAAAAAATTAAAAGCTCAATATTCATACACTGGGAGGAGAAAGCCAGACCTGTGTGGGATTATTACAAATGGATTTGGCTGTGCTTAGGGTTTTCAATTGGATGTTTATAATAAAGGGTAGCTAAACTCTTTTACTCACAGCTGAACATCAGCATGCAGGCCTGCAAGGATAACTGACCTTTCTGAATGTTAATTATCTTTAAAAGGCCTGTTTGCCCAGAATTGTCTGAACCAGCTGTAACCAGCCAACAGGGTCACTGAGGAGAAATGATGGATGTCATGAAGAGTCATTTGATATCCATTAAAGGGGAGGAAAGTCATTAAAATATATTGGGCCCAGGGACCTTATGAAACAAAGAGAAGGTAATTACTTTAGGCTCAGATTTACCTGCCTGGACTAATCAATAAAAAGACAATCCAAAAAGGAGAGAGGGAGTAGAAAGAACACATTTTGACATGTCTGCGAGGAGCATCTGTCACCAGGGCAGAAGAAAAGGTCAATGCTACCCGAGTGCTGCTTGTCCAGCTGCGCCCAGCGAGGGGACAGGGGCTTCAGTGGGCAGCACGGGCCAAAACAGACCTTTTTAGAAGAATCATGGGTCAGAACAACTGTGTCAGCACACCCTCAGCCCAGCCCTGGCTTTGGGTGGTGTATGACTGTGGGACTATCACTTAGGAGACGCTCAGGTTGCATTAACTAAGCCGACAGAGGTCCCGAATTAGGTGCCCTCGTTCTGCTGTCCCTGTGTATGGATATCAGCTGCCCTCACAGGGGCTGAGCTGGGGGCAGCAGAGCATTTCTGAAGCTTAAAGCACATCTTCAGTGGCTCAGCAGCTATGTGAAAGCTGCTTTTTCAGTGTGGCAGTAAATATTAACTTTGCAAAAATTCCCTGGATTATGTGTCATCTTCTGGGGCTCTCCATGGCCAGATGCTCAAGGCAGCAGGACTCAAGCCCTCACAAAAGTTTGCTGACTTTTTAACACCCTGGTGGGCACCAAGCTCTTTGAAAAACCTGATCCCACCTAATCCCTTTTAAAATGTAACACCAAATAACTTTTCCACCAGGATATGTGCAAATTAACTCAGCTATGGAAGATGAGCAGGAAGGCTTAGGCAGAGAATTGCCATGGGCACCTCGTACCCCAGAAGTGATGCTATCCTGCCTTCACCACCATCAGTGGGCATTTCAGCACATTTTTATCCAAAAGCAAAGCTGCTGACTTTATTCACCGTGGAAATCATTCAGGTTTTTGCAAAACGAAATATCTTCCGAGCCACTTCACAGAACTCCATGTATCTTCCAAAATGAGACATGCTAAAAACCCACTAGTTAATTTTGTACCATTACTCACTCTAATTAAAATCTTTGTCAAGGGAGTCTATTGCCTTTTTTCTATTTTCTGCTCTGATGTTGCAGTCCTTGACATTACACTGTGGTCTATAAAGACACAGAATATTAATGCCTCCCATTCTAGAAAAAATATATTGAGTCTGCTCTACTATTTTGACCTTTTCAGTACACTGTATTTTGATTAACTGGCCAGCTTGCTTCTGCCCCACAGGTTTCCAACGCTATAGAGGGACAAAGAGGTGGGAAAGCTACCAAATAACATTTCTAATCACTGGGAAGGTTAAAGGGGTGTGATCAAACACCTCATCTCACAGACTGGCTGAGGCACAACCACACATGTAGAGGAGAATGCTGGAAACCAGAACCGAAAGGCCCCACTGTCATCGTAAGCACCTTTTCCATCTTGCTATTCTGTATTTCTTTCTCTCATAGCCTCTGCAAGCACTGTCTTTCCCAAGAGCCAATTAATTCAAGTCACAAATATCTGCCCTGAATTCTTGCAGGTAATTAGCACCACAGGTTATCAACAGGAAGCTGGTACCCACAGGCACTTCAGATAATTGTGTTTCAATATTGGCACATTTCTGCTTACCACAAAAGGTCACTTCAGTTTCTCTTCTCTATTTTCTCCCTCTCTTTTACTAAATGAATGAAAAATCATTATCATTATTTCGAATACTCCAAACAGTTGGCAAAGGCTGTGGGCATTACAGGACAGACATGAGTGACATGGGCACTTCAGGTGGTTGCAAAATTATTATTTTCTAATCCTCAGTTTCAGCTATAACCCTCCCCAGCATACCAGTGAACGGAAAAAAACCCCAAGTCTAGTTAAATACTCATGCTCCTGAATTAACTTCAAAGAAAAGCAACTGAAAGAATACATAATTGTAATGTAGCACAACTATTGGTCACTTTAACCAGCACCTGCAATTTAGGTAAAGCTGTATTTAGCTGTATTTTACTGCACAAATTTGGAGGACTTTTTACCAGTTACAATAAATTTTAAAGGGTAACCATTCATTTAATTATATGATGGATAACTTCCTAAATATTATACATGAAGGACTGTGTAATTGCTTTGTAAATATAGGATTATATCTGTCCTTGAAACAAGAAAACAAATTAAATCAGCCTTGAGAAATTGTGCTCCCCACCCACAGTGAGTGAGTAATTCTATTGCAAAAATAAATTACAAATCATCATCTTCTTTACAGAATGGTCACAGTAAAAGGACAGCTGGGATGGTTTTGTGGCAGGGCCAGACAAATTCAAGGCAAGGCTGTATTAAGTGTTAAATTTCCGTAACAACAAAACCTTCCCTGCAAGAAGAATTTGAGGGCATGCAATAATTCTGTAGTTGCGTAGTTGCCTTGGACTGCTGAATAAACCACGTGTTGGAAAAGAAGTCAGCAGTTGTGCCCTGTTAAGTGGAAGTTCTGAATCGCAAGCATCACTGCTGGGAGTGAAGAGGGTAAGCCATGGCACTACAGCAAGAGAAAGCCAAATCTACCCCTGCACAGGGAGGCTTGCACACACGCCTGTGACACTGATCTGTGAGGTACCAAAATGAATTAAACCAATCTTGCAAAGTTGCTTTCTGAATTACTGAAGACATGATCCCATGTGGAGTGCATGAACAACAGGAGTGCTCCGAGTTGCTTTGAGTTACTCCCTTTCTATCATCACTGCATTATTGCACTTAAGAGTTTTTTTATCGTATCGTTAAAGTTAATGAAATTTTATAGACAGAGAACTGGTGGGTGGTATAACAGAGAACATTAAAATCATACTCTCATTTCAATCCCTCACAAAACCAGGAAGCCAGCCACTTAACTACTAAAGACTGCAGAGAGCTTGAGTAAAGAGACATCGTGGCCCTTAATAAAAATGAAAAGGGAAAAAAAGTGACACTATCTCAGTAAAAGAAAGTGTAGCCATAGTGCAATTCCCAGTAGCCTTCAGGAAATCAATACCCACTTCATACCGTAGAAAACTTTTCCTTTAACCTTTATTCAACTACAGCGGTACAATCGATCCTGGGTGAGGTGCCAGTGACCTTCCCCGGTGACACAGACCCAGCCCGAGCAGACCCAGCCCCGGTGCAAAGCTTCCACCACGAGTGTCCTCAGGGCACATCACACCAACAACAGGAGACCCTGAAAAAGGGTAAAAGCTTCTTGCTTACAGCCACCTGAGAAACTCACTGCCTGCCTAAGAAATCAGCAGGCCACTCACACCCAACAGACCACTCACCCCCCCACAAAACACGCTGTTCTAGGAGTCATGGGAAGTTTTATGCATGTGATGCCTGAAGTGGCCACCTAAAAACAGAGACTAGACAAGAATAAGGGAATAAAGGTAGGTATTTATTGAAGGGCCTTCAAAGGTACACCCTGGGGAGTCAAAGGCTACACCCAAGGTGGACGGGTCATGAGTTCTTCACACTTTTATAAGTTTGGTCCATTTGCATATCAGGATCAATTCTCCAGTTACAACCCCAGTTAATGATGTAACTACCCCAAGTTTGCCCTCCTCTTCAGAGCCCTTAGTTTACATATTTTGAGGCCTGGGACAATCTAGGTGTCCTTGGAGAGCAAACCTAGAATGGCTTGTTATGTCTAACCAGCACGAGAGAACAGCAGCTAACAGGCCACAAGAAACTTCAGAGTTACACACTAGGCAGTACAGGATTTGAAAAATATAAAAGTTAAAACTTAAGGCATCACATGCTCACCTCCCACTGTGAAAAGCAGTCAAGTGCTTTCTTCCTAAAGGAATGAAGCAAAATATCAGGACAGAAGGTCACCTTAGCTCATCTATTTTGAATAAAGATTGCTTTGTTAAACCAAATTCTTTTTATTTTTAGTGGGGCCATTGGGTCATTGAAGTTTTATTCACAAAACATAAATGCTTCTCACTGCAGTCAACTGCCAAAGCAGCGTGAGCATCATTCCCAACCTGACTCACACCTAAAATCTTTGGCAGGAGTCCTGCAAAGCAATGCCATCTGCACCTCTTTGTGGTTCACACCTCTGCTGCACCCTGGATAAAAGACCAAGAAATCATTAGCTCCTCTAACATAAGGTTTCCAGTAGCCGATCCAGGGAACACACCTCCTCTGCTTAAATTCAGGTAAAACTCTGCTGTCCAAGTGTGAGAGTCCTTGTTCAAACATTACTCTTCAAATTTCAACCTACTGATTTCAAACTTCATAATCTCACACAGTTCATAATCTCCTACAACCCCTGATGTGATGATGATCTAACACAGCATGTACACCCACCCAGGCTGTGAGCACCCAGATCTGCAGCCTCCTGCAAAAAGTGGTGGTGGAGTCAAACAACACTCTGCTCTGGACCCCCATCCCACCATGGATTTCTCCCAGTTACAGAGAGGGTGCTGCTCTCTGTTCACACAGAAATGATAGGAGTGACCCAGTGCGTGGCAACAATCTGTGTCCATGTGCCTGAGAGCTTCATTTTGGTTTGTTTTTTATCTGATAATGCCTATTTCCAGTACATTTACTTCCACTTCAAGCCCTGAGCATCTTCAGGACGCTGTGCAGTGGTCTGCTGAAGATGCTCAGGTGACAGAGATGTGTGTCTGCACACTGTTACAAGATATTCTGTTACCCAGACCTGGACAAGCAGGAGGGGTTTGGGTGTGGGTCTGATTTCCTTCTGCCTCCTGAAATGTGCCCAGATGGATGTGCTGGTGATGGTTGCCTTAGAAACCAGCAGAACTTATCGTGCCTGGCCAGGGCAGAGTCTCTCGTGCTGCCAGGAGCAGGGAAGAAGCAAGGCAGGTACAAATGTTCTCGCTGAAAAGTGAAAGGTTTTTCTGCTCTGCACACAGCAGGAACTCCACCATGGAGTGACAGCACCAGGAGCCCAGCACTCACCAGCCCCTTTCAGGGCCAGGAGATGCAGCACCAGGCTGCTGCCAGCCAGGGTCTGACCATCCCAGGAGGAGCCTTGTGTCTCTCCAGGCAGAGGGGAGGTGGGTTTTCACTAAGTGAACATTTTGAGCATTGAGTATTGAGCAATTTTCCCTCCATTTTTATGTGTAAATACAAATGATACGTAACAGCTACAGATCACTATCTCAATGTTTATATGAAGTGATCTACATATGCAAAGGCTACTGCTATGATCACTTGTATTTTAATTACCAGCACAGTTCTGCTAATTTCAAGCTCTAGTAGGAACACACAAAAATCAATGTTTGATAAATGGGAAGAGGCGTCAGTGGGTCAAGGAGGATTATTTCTGCATTTTAAAAACTGTACAAGAGAAGTAGACAAAGATGTTGGAAGCTATTTAAAGAAACACATTTGACAATGTCCCTTTAAACAGGTTTAAAATTTACATATATTTATGCTGAAACTTTCCCAGGATATTTGAAATCATATTCATTATTTTTGGGGGGAGAGGGAGATTGGGACAGGAAGAGGTAAGAAAATAAACAAATATTTGAAAGCCAGCTTTAGAATATATTTAAGTCCTTTTCAAATGCAGTCTAAAGGTCTGCAGTTTGTGCAACCATCACCTTCAGTGCCATTTTTGTCAGTTCAGTGCAGTATTCAAAATCCATTTAATGCCATGAAAAGGAGCAGCCTTTTTCATGAATTCTGATTTATTTAATATTGAATCCAAGTCTAACATGGCACAGAAGCAGCAAAAATTATGCTCAAAACAACAACCAAACTTCCTTTCCACTCTGACAGGTGAATAAGCAGTTATTACATCTCTGCAGAGCCCCTTGCAGACTCCGTGTAGCTGAGTTTCCCTATTAAGAAATGCAATTTCACTTGGGTGCTGCAACAGCAAAACGTGGCATGTCGGGTCATGGCTAACAATGGAGACGTGAATGTGAACACAGATATAACTAACTTTCTCATTTTTTCTAAGTACAGCAGTAATAAAAATGGAAATCAAGTCCGAAGCTAGAGTTGCTGCCGAGCCCTGGCCAGCACTGAGTGGTGCCAGTGGCCACAGCCCATGTGGGCACCATGCCCACCCCTGCCTGAGCCCAGCACGGCCCCGAGGAGCTGGGCAATGGCAGCAACTGAGCATCCTCCCTCCAGCACTGGACACACTGAGCCTTGCTCGGCCCCTTTGGTTTGTGAAGGGCCAGGGGCACGACCAGAGCACACTATTTTTAGGGGAGCAGGGCAGCAGCTACAGCTTTTTCTGACAACCTAAACAGCAGCTCTTCAGGATCATGAAATCGTTAAAGTTGGAAAAGACTTTTAAGACTAAGATCTTTCAAGATTACCAAGTTCATAAAACCAGCTCCACAAAGTCCATCAGCTTCTGAACCCAAGACCAGCCAGTCCATGGGAGGGCAGCTCAGCAGCAACCCAAGGTGCAACGAAACAGCAGCTAAGGGATGCCAAAGCTCAGTAAGTGACAAAGAGCTCCCTCCCCTGCAGGAGAAAACTTGTCCTATGGTGAAGAGAAAAGGGTGATTGATTTATCTTGATGTCCTGTGCACTTTAATGAAACTACAGGATGAATACCAGCTAGGGTAGGGATATCAAATAAAGCAATGATTAGATCTATGAAACAAGCAACCAAATATATTATGCTGAGCTCCAAAATTAAGATGCCAACAACAGACAATTACTTATCCTGGCTTTTCTCCGGGTGTGAATTAAGGAGAGTTAACTTCACCAATGACATTAGTTACTTGAAATGGTGAGGATGACTAATGTCTTGTAAGTAAATGCATTTTATATCTAATTATGAATGTGTTTTGCTAGGTTTTGACCAGGAACAAGTCCCCTCTACCTTAGTGCACAAGGACAAATCCCCAGACTAAGCAGGGCAGCAAAGTCAGCTGTAACTCTGACCCAGAGTATTTGCACTGCATTTTTCCTGTATGGATATCATTAACAAATAAGGCTGGCAAAGGGATTCCAATATGAAAGCGATAAAAAGGTCCCTGTGGTGGCTTGGCAAATGCTTGTTTGAAATAGTTCATATTGACAGCATTTGTGCCAGCTCCGTATTTTCTCTCCTCGGGTGTTCATTTAACTGTGGTTTAATCCAACAGCCCTGCAAATGTGCTCCCCCAGCTCCTAAGGCCAGCCCGGAATCAGCAGCCCCCACAGCAAACCCCAGCCCCCATTCCCAGCCGAGCCCACCCAACAGCACCACGGCATAAACTCAGAGCGCAGCTCAGTTAGGGACACTCACACAGAGAAAAATGCTGCATTTCTCAGGGAAAGGAGCTACCAGAAGGTGTTTGCTCTGCTCAGTTCCCCAGGGCAGAGAGAACAGGCTTACACCCAAAGGAGGGTTGCACCTACGGAGCAGTGCCTGGGGCCAGCCCTGCCTGTCCCATGGGTGCAGAGGTGCCTCCAGCCGCACCTCCTGCACGTCCCACTGCCATGCTCAGCCACAGGGCCTGAGCTTAATCCCCACACAGCAGCTCTGACCTACTCAGGGCTGAGACTGGTGTTTAAAATAAGAGCAGCTGTGCAAGGAAAGTACGGATCAAGTCACACTCGCTGGACAAATTCAGGTCCTGAGGCTACAACCTACTTAATGTGATAGGGGTGTGATTTGTGAAGCCTTTTCTCAAAAGACATTTTTCCTGCTGAGATCAAAGTCCCATGCCAGGCAGGGAAGGGAAGTGATACAACAGTTGCTGACTGTCAGCTCCCCTGCATCCCCTCCTGCAGAGGACACCAAGTTACAACCCCCATTTAAAAATGCTCGTCTCACTTCCCTCTTCCACTAAAGGCAGCTACAGACACTGTTCCTGCAACACGGCCATAAGCACACCCTGTTACTGAGGGCATGGGGCAGGCAGAGCAAAATGGAGAAATAAATTAATAATAATAATGATGGTAATAACAATAATAATAGTAATTAAAAGGATGGTTGGGAAATAGTTGTTTGAGTTTTTACGGAGCCAGCTTGAAAAATAGGCCAAGGACTGGGAAGAAGACTGCTTCATTTTCTTTCCTCAAGGTTATATTCCTCTCTACTTTATCCACCACCATTGTAATTCTGTTTCTAAACCTAATAAATTTCCCACAGAAGCCCTATTCATTCTAAAACCTATGACTGCTGATTCAGGGAACTGTCATGTTTTTCCATGCCAGCATCACTTCACACTGTACTAAAAAAGCAAGATAAGGACTAGAAAATAGAAGGCAACATTGTGCTTTTACCCAAAAGAAAGAGGCAGGTTAGGGGGAGTTGATAGTCTTATTTTGCTGATCATCAGTCTCTGCAATAGGCTCTGTGACCATATAATGAAACACAGGCTGAAAGAACCATGATTTCATAAGAAATCTGACTTCTCTTACACTGAAATATAGAGCTAAATGTGGGGTGTAGCTGTATCTGTGCTGTACTGCCCAGGCTGAACAGCCACACAAATGTGGGTGCTGGGGGTGATAAGAACACAACAGGCAACCCTACACTGCCCCAAGGACCGTGGTAAACATTCCCACAAGCAATGTGACACTTGCAGACCTGAAAAAGGGGGTTATTCTTTTCCTTCTAGCTTTGAAACAGATGCAGTCTTTATATCAGAGAGACTTTTATTTCCTTTTTTGAGTAGAAAACAAGATCCTCTCTGCCACTGCACAACACACGTGGAACGAAAGAGAGAGCCTGGAGCCACACAGCACCCCAGCTCCTGCCACGGAAGGATCACTTCAAAGCACACAGCACTCCAGGCTACCCTGCGCCTGGGCTTCCCTCAAAGCTTTCCAAGAGGAGTACAGCAAAAATGCTGGGTGTTTTTTGATCCTGGCATCTGTTCAGGAGTAAGTGATCTGATACCACCAAACTCTGTCATTTTGCCATCCAGAATGGGACAGTTGCACTCCCTGGTCCCACAAGACCAGCTTTCCACAGGCAGCCTCACCTGCCTCCTGACACTCCCGATCACAGTTTCCTTTAAAAAAAATATTGATATAGTCAGATTTAAAACACTTGTTTTCACTGGCTCTTTTTCTCTTGGGTCTGCTCTTTACATGTTTCTCTCCCCCGAACCTGCTGTGCCAAGAGAAATCATAATTAACACACAAATATTCAGAGGGCAATAGGCTGAAGAGCAAGATTTGTCATGTTCGTACACATTTCCTTTTTCTAAGATTATTTCTCTCATAATAGAAGTCTAGGCGTTCTCTTTGAAGCTGTTTTAATTGGGGAAGAGCTTGCCCATGCCAGCTGTTAAAACATTGATATTTGCCACCGTTGAGGTGCCTTTTGATTTGGTTTGTCTTTTTGCTGATACAATTTGCTAAGCGGCCAACCTCATCTTAATTTATTTATTGGCTCATCTCAAGCAACGGCTACAAGTTAATTACAGTTTGCTTTTTGCAACACAAAATCATGCAGCAAATGCTTTTTTATCAGTGATCAAATCCTTGGATTACTCTGTTAATTGTGACCTGGATTAACCACGAAGAGTATTCCAATTGAGTAGACAATTTCCCTGGCTTATCTTTGCAATCGCAAGCCATGTTTCCCTGGCAGAAAGTAAGGTAAAACTATTAAGTGTGCTTTGGGAATGGCATTTAATTTCTGTATCAGGAGTTCTCCGTTTAAATCTACCACCATTTCTGCTATTAAAAGGAACAGAGCAGCAACCCAGTCTTTTTGTAATAATTCATAACCTCTCAGCAACCAAGAGCGTGTTACACAGAAACTGCTGCATGATCCATCTCCACCCCCCACGGACTCAACTTTTGTTGGCAGATTTGTCAATCATGTTTATAAGCTCCTTTCTGCTGTACAGTCAGGAATTCTCATCCTATTTTGATTTGTGTCATAAAAATGTACCAGCACTGATATACACCCAAGGCCTTTCTGTTGATTTGTTTCTGTCGCACAAGCTATGTCTAATTTATTTATAACTTATCTCATTCTATTAGATCACTTTGTAATCATATTTAATTTAGATTTATTCCCGACAGTTCAGGCTGGCTCCAGGCATTTAATTAAATTTTGCCCTCTTAAGCCACTTAGTCAGTCTAGATTTTAAACATGATGTCGTTTTCCCTTGGACAGCGCTTTTCTATCCATAACCTCTGAATTGGTAATTTGTGCAGTTGCATCTTACATGAAATTTTCAAGAACTCCTTTAAATCCTGGCCTTGGTGCTGTGCAGTGCAAGCACCTGTAAGGAGCCCAGGGAGAGGAAGCCCAGCACCATCCAGCCATGCTTTGATGGGCACTGCACCATTTAGACACCACTTTAATCTGCATTTTAACCTGAAACTGAAACCACCGAGTCAACCATAGCAGATGGGATGAGGTCAAAAACAGAGATAATAAAGCTAATAAAGTATGCTATTAAATTACAAATTTTGTTTGGTTTTGAAGGTTCAAATTGAGAATTAAAATCTCAAAAATTCTAGTATAAAAGTATTGAATACTCCTAGAATACAATTCAATTCATTTTAATTCAAGATCATTACCTTCTAGGACCTGAAAGCGTTTAGAAAAAGAATAAAATTTATAACTAAAATTAAGATTAGAAAATAACCTTAACTACAATTTTCATTAACTACTTTGGTTTTCTTCCCTGATTTTTATTAATAGGCAAAAAAACCTTTGCATGAATGGGATTCTTCATGGTTTTTTAAGAATTTTTCCTCTCTTGCTGATTACTGGAATTCGTCTCTCTGCTTCTGCTGGTACTGACAAATTACAGTATTTCAGAGAACACACTTTAAATTTCCCTTTGTCCTGCAATTTGCCTCACCTTTGTTCCTCAGTCTTGAACAAAACCCTGTGAGTTTCACTAATGCCTCCTGCTTACTGGAAATCCTCCCTCTTAATTTTCTCCTACCACTCTATCAAGTCTGATATCATCAAAATACAGATTAAGAGATGACTCCGTAATAGCCACGCAACTCCGTGTGCTTTGAGTTCCTAGAGCACTTGGACATCCTGCCTGCTGCTTTCCTGCCCACACTCAGGGCAGAGCACACTGCAGAGACAGCTGGGCTAATCATAATGCAAATTCAGTGATAAACTAGTCACTTAAATTCCACTAATATATCTTAATATTTCACCCAGCAATATGATATATGGTGCCAATATAATTCAATCTTCTTACATTTTTCATGAGTTAAATAAATCACATCAAGATAGAGTCCTTCAACCATAGTATTTCACTCTGCCTGCAAATCTCCTTCACACGGGTGCAGAGGAAACTCCACATCCCCCTGTACTGGCATCAAGGAAGGCGAGCCCAAGTAAATGTGGATCCCAGGAACCAGCAGGTGATGGACAC
Organism: Gymnorhina tibicen; assembly: GCA_013399875.1. Classification (NCBI taxonomy): domain Eukaryota; kingdom Metazoa; phylum Chordata; class Aves; order Passeriformes; family Artamidae; genus Gymnorhina; species Gymnorhina tibicen. Next base: position 1,091,986 of record VXAZ01006709.1, on the reverse strand, counting down.
AGGCAGTCCCCCAGGTTAGCACCCTGTCTCTGTGAGTTGTTATTTCAGAGAAGGCATAAGGAAAACCCCTCCGTAAGGAGCTTTCCTGTTGCTGCTCAAGCTCAGGCACGGGGATAAGAGCAGTTATACCCTTTCCATAATTCTGGGTTTTTTTTTTTAAAGCAGAACAATTGTTTCAACCCTTCCTCCTTCAGCCCAATGGATTCACAGCATTCACAGAAGCGTCTGGACCACTTCAGCATCAGCGTCTTTCCTTCAGCGCTGCTGGGCAGGAGCAGTGAATCCACGGAAGGGCATTCCCCCAGAACTGATTTCCGAAGGCTTGAAGAGGGCTCTGATTTGTTGTGTGTCCCAGTTCAGAATCTCACAAACCTGGGCCACCCAGGATTCCTCCGTGCTGTTGCTGCTGCGTTTCAGTGTTGTATTGTGGAACCCCAGGCTGCTTGAATAAAAGTGTTGTAAAAATCTGGTTTTCTCCTCACATTTTCATGGAAAAGAGCAAATGGACAATTCCCATGAGTAAACATCCACTGTTATAAGCAAAGACCATGGAATGAGACTTTGCAGGTACAAGCACCATTGCTACCAGAGCAGTCACTTGTACATCTCAGCCTTCATAGTGGTCGCTATGGTTTAGGGAACTACAACTTTATAAGAAATTTCTTTAGCATTCCATATCAAAGTATTTTGTCATCATAAAAAAGTAGAAATCAAGAAAAATGTATTTCATATCCTTGCTTTCCATTTTTCCCTCTCTATCAGGGGTCATTCTGCTACAGAACACTTGCTCTCCTACCTCTGGCAGAGCTGCTCTTTGTTGTCTTCCTTTCATCATTTATTTTCAAAGCTGCTCTATAAACTTCTTATCAATGCATTTCTAATAATCTTAACAGACTTTTATCAAGGAAAATGATACGTTTCCACTGTCAAGAGGCCTTTCTCTGAGCCTCAAGTGCTGACATTTTTTTGACAATTTATCTAAAGTCAATTGTCTTCTATTGACTTTTTCCAGCTGCTTCCAGAATGACGACACTTTTTAGCTCTGACAGTTCATTTGGCTTTCTATGCTTTCTCTCTCTTTTGGTTTTTCCCTACCATCCATAAATCTTAAAAAATAAAAACCTGAACCACTGTATTTTGCTAACAATGTCTCACTTCAAATGTGTTCCATTAATTTCTCTCTGTTGCTCTCACTGCCATCAAAACCAGAAACAACAAAACATTTTTAAAGGCTATTGAGGTTCTTATTTGATAGCCAATTTAGGTATGCTTTTAACATTTCAACTTGTAGGCCAGTGGAGCATTACTTGGTCTCATCTCCCTTTGGAATCACTAAATGCTCATCCTGGAAGATGCTGGAGATGGCCCATGGGCCGCAGCTGCTTTGTACCTAGGGAAGCCAGCAAGGGGTGGCTGTGTCCCTTGGGCATCCCCAGTCCCTTTATCCATCCAATTCCTCAGTTTCCAGCTGGTCTGAGGTTTGACTCTGCACTTTCTTTCCTGCCAGCTCATTAGAAAGTCCTCTCGTGTTCAGCAGAGAAAGATGGAAGCATCATTTACAGCCTTTGCTGAACTGGAACCTCATGTCTATTTTCCTTCTGTAACAGACCTTTTTCTGCAATACAACTCCATTTTCCTACATGTTCTTTCACTCTTCATACACAAACGATTTGATCAAGCCTTACTCTATATTCTCTGCAATAAACCAATTCAAGATTTATTCCAACCTTATGTTGTTGCAATGTCATGTCAGGAAGCAAATTAAGTCTATTTTTATATCAGTTTCTTACAAGACTATCTGTTCAAACAGGGATCTCTTCTTCTTCTAAATACCCAGATTTTTATTCTCTTTCCAGTTCCCATCACCCTTGACTTCCTTCCTTTCTTCTTTGCCTTTGCCTTTCATTCATTGCAGGCTAATGAGGTCTTTCCTTCAGAACATTCTTGTAACACCCCCACACCCCAGTTTGGACATAGAGCAGCTCAGCATTTCCAGATCCCCCGTCTCACACACACTCATGAGCCCAGGAGATGATTCAGAAGCCACTGGCCCAAACCAGAACTCAGCGTTACGGCTCTGTGACCACTGGCTGCTCCTCAGCCCGAGAAGAACGGGGTTTGACTGAGGGCCTGGTGCCAGTTAAGAGAAGAAGAAAACTTTTTAATTGCTAGATAATCTCTTCTACCTTTCCCAAACCTCTCTCACCACTGCATTTCCTAGGAAATTTCTGGCACACCTCAAATTCCCTGCAGCCGCCTGCCATGGATTTGTGCCTGTTGACTGTAGCTGTATCCACACTGGTGAGAAATCCCTCTCTGCTCCATAAAGGATTCTTTAGCTATGACTTGCAGTAGCTAATTTTAAATTCATAGTTGTCACCATTGAAAAGCCTTCTTCAGCAACTTCTGCCATGTGTGTTCTTAGCTACTACATTAAACCCTCCTCCACTACCTAAGAACAGAACAAATAAATTCTAATCACATGTACAAACCTCCTTCCAATATTTGCTAAGCATTAAATCAACTCTTTATCTTTTCTCTTATTATTTCCCAGCATACTCTTAAAGCTCAAGAGAGCCAGAAAATGAGAGGAAAAGTGCAGAGCATGCCAAAAGAAAGCAAGGGAGCACTGCACATTTTTGATTCAAGGGAGAAATCAGAGGCTTGAGTGATGGCTGGCAACAGACTGGTTGTTCAGGATGAGGAGCCCAGCACAAGATTTGAACCTCATTAAAGTCTGAAGCTGATAACTAGACCACAGCCTTGAGAAATACATTGGGTGAAAAGGCTTATTATTATCAAAGAAGCAAATGTGTAGGAATTTTATGTAGGAGATGTAGGATAGAGAAGAGACTGTCTTTTCTTCACATAGATCTGTTTGGCAGGTGCTGGCACAGCCTCTTTCCATTTTAATCCCTCCTAGGTCTTCCTTGTTATTTACTTATGCCACCCTCATAGCCTTAAAAAAATCGAGATCTGATTCAGGATGGAATTTTTCTACACTTCTAAATGACTGAGAACCATGAGTTCCTTTTGCTTTTGATAGCAAAGGTGCTCCTAAGAATGCATGAAGTCTTTAATCTACCAGAATTAGAGGAGGCAGAAGGAGTGTGTCTGTAGTAGGTGAAAAACGTTGCAGCAACACTGAAAGCAAAGACACTCCCTCGCTCTCAGAGCCACATTTGCCTCAGTCAGCAGCAAAGTGCCTTTGCTTGCCCACAGCTCACCCGAACACACCTCCAGGAGCAAAGCTGAGGAGAGGACAAGAGGTGGTGGTCCCAAAGCCACTATAGAAGCAATGAAATGAGAGTTGAAAGCCTCTGTTTGACAGACTGCAAAGTCAGAGAGAAATGGGATCTTAGACATGCACAGAGCCAACCTAAACACAAAAGCTTTTTTCCTTAAAAAAAGACCAAGAACCGCCCCCACAAATACAGTCTCAGCTCTCAATGTGCAGCTGCACACAGGCATGCAGATACCCTTGTTTTACCAGCTCCAAATCTGAAAGTTGCAAGCACAATGTGTTCAATCTGGATCACCAAATTTATTGCTATAAATAGCATACAAAGCTGCAAAGAATATGTAATGCTACTAAGAGAATTCCTTCTTTTTATCTGAACCATTCTTTGCAGTTTTCATCATTTTCCTAATTGAACCCACCATCATTCTGCATTGCATGAGGATTAGCACACCTGTCATGTTTTCTGTGTTCCTGAAATCATTGTTTCTAGAGTGCATTTGGAAAAGAAGTTCACATCAAAACGTGTTCCCAGTAGTGTAAAATGGAAACTAAAGAGTGTGGAAAGGTGCCTGTGCTAGAGTGGGCTATGGGTGGGGGCAGAAGCCCAAGTCCTGTACTGGAAAGCACCAGTAATGCCACACATCTTGTACAAAGGTACATGAGAGGACACATTTATGGAGAGAAAAGGAGCATACTACAGGGCTAAGGGCAGAGAGGGGCAGAATCTCCCTGCTCTGTGAGGAGTGGCTTTCCCAGGTAGGCACTACCCACAGTCACAGAGGAACCAGCAGCCTTGCAGCTGCTCCATCCTCACGCTCTCCAGGTCAATCTCCCTTCTCAGCTCTGTTGTGCCAACAGGAGCTGGCCTCAAGTCATAATTAGTGCCTTTCACTGGAGTAATGAACCCTGAGGGCAGAGGGAAGAAACCGCGCATTTGAAATGTCAATCAGCACACGCCACAGAGGATTCTTCTGCCAATGTCCCCCACAAATGTCGGGGCTCAAGACATCTACTAATTACAGGGAGCAAAGGACACCTAGAGCAAGAATGGTAAATTAAATCAAGGGTGTTCCAAAGGAGGAATAGTTCCAAAGCACCTGACGGTGTAGGGAAGGAACAAGGAAAATGGTCCTCATGATTAGAATATGCTGTCAATATTTTTAATGAACTTCTGGTTGTTTAAATTCAGATTTCATATTTGCACATAACCTATACAGAAGCAAACGAGCCTGCTCTGGAAAGCTAAGCAGCCAAATCCTGCTAATTCCTGCTAATAACCAATATTCCATTACAAGTTGCTGAAGCTAAAAAAATTAGTGAGTAAACAAGCAAATAAGACAAGCTGAAAAGCAGAGTATCACAAGCTGGTTTTTATGCAAGTTCAATGACTTGTAGCTGCTTGTGGAAAGCAGACATGTAATTTTCTACTCTGTCTCATCTGACAGTCAGAGAGGAAGGAGGAGAGAGCCAGTTGCTCATATTCCCAGAATGGCTCCATCCTTCCCACCAGGGCAGCAACGTGGAACCTGCTCCAAACTGGTGAGCAATGGGAGGGAGCAAGTCCTGGCAGGACACGGAAAATTTTAACTGCTGCAAATTCAACACCATTTCTACAGGTCACGTTACATGGCCCAAGTGGGGCCTGTTAGATCAAGTGACACAAAGCCATTAAACATTATATTTCCCCAGTGCAACTGGAGTAATGAAACACCTAGAGTTAGATGAGTCTGTGCTACCCTTGCCTGCAAATATCAAAGCTGTTGCTGCTCGGGAGCTGTGCCTGGATTGAAGGGAGTGATACGTGTGAGCCAGCAGAGATACAGAGCCTGGGGCCAGGTCTGCAGCAGAAGGACAGAGCCCACAGCACAGCAGAAGATAACCAAGTGCAAAAGGGGTTGTGAGGAGCTCGACAGCTCCCATCAAGCGCCTGAAGGTGCTCGGCTTCTCAAAGTGCCCTTGTGGGAGAGCTGCACACTTCCGCAGTGCCATTCCACTGATGATGAGAAGGGATAGGCAAACACACCCCCGTGAGCAGCAGCTGGAGTGATGGGATGGATGGAGTGGCTGCTGAGCAGCAGCACCTGTGCCACATCAGCGGCCGTGTGTGGGCAGGCAGGAGCTGTGCCCCCTGCTCCGGCCAGCCAGGAGCAGGCTGGGTGACAGGGGGCCACATCCCGTCCCTGCTCAAGCGCTAACAGACCTCGGGGTCGCTCCCAGGCTCATCCCTCTGCATTAAAAGGTTTTGTTAGAAGGGCTGTGGGGTCACACTAGGAGTAGGAGAGGTGGATGTGCTGCCAGGGAGCCAGAGCTGCGTGGCAGGTGCCAGGTCCATGGGCACAGGGGCTCTCCAGACACTCAGGTGTTCTCACACCTCGCAGCCCTGGAAGATAAAGTGAAAATTTGGCCATAAAATGAGTTGGTCAGGTTTGGTGGCGCCTTGAGCAACCTTGCGTAGTGAGTGGTATCCTTGCCCATGGGATGGGACGGGGGTTGGAACTCGTTGATCTTTAAGGGCCCTTCCAACCCAAGCCATTCTATGATTCTATGAAATCCATGGAGTTAATTAGTGACAAGGAAATGCAAACGAAGGCCTAATGTGCCCAAAGCTGAGAAGCAGCCTCAGCAGCTGTTTGCCAGGTTTACAGGGGTGAAATGCAGCATCGACACCCAGGAGAAAGTTCCCAAAGGGACTGTTTTTCTCAGCAATTCCCCAATTAGCTGGCTTGACACAATAACCACCCCGTGCATCCCCAACCTTTTTTATACAAATGCCAGGAGCAAGAGCAGGCAGGTTAGTGGGCAGTGAGCCCAGGAAGAGGGGAGGCTGGAATAGCGCCACCATGTTCCCCCCTGCTCCAAACCCTCCCACCCTTCCAGCACAGAAGGGCACATCATTTTCCACTTTCCATTTATGATTTATTTTTAAAGCACCATATAAATTTGAGTCTATGTGAAGCAGAAAAAAGTTTCCACGAAAGTGCTGCTTGCCAATACTCCCTTTGAAGAAATATTCCCTCGGATTCCATTGCTGCCAGTTGCCAAACCATGAACACCCTGAGATAAGCAACCTTGCCCAGGTGCTGCAGCAGCTACTTGTGGGACATAGAGATACCACCCAAAATTAAAGTGTGAGAGAGGGAGAGAACAAAGATATGGATAGGTCAAGAACAGCAGAACAGCTACAGGCACTTCTGCTCTCCCTCTCATCCCTCTGCTCCCCAGGGATATTGTCAAGGTCCTGCCCCACAGCAGAGAGCTGACAAAAAATAGTAAAACTGGGAAAATTTTCATTTTTAGCTCAGGCTGTTTCTGTTGAAAGGAAGCCTCCTCTCTTCTATTATATTTTTTTCAGACTTCAGGGTCTGATCACATCACTTTAAAAGTTTCCTTTTTTTCCAGGAAGATAACCCCCTGTCAACTTTATTTCAAATGCTTGCACTTTAATATCAGCCACAGGCTACTTCAGGAATTTTATATATATAAAATAAATAATAAAAAAAAAGACACATCCAAAAAGATGAGGAAGTCAAATTATTTTCCCTGCTTTGATGTTTATTTGTGTTTTGTACTGCAGGGCACTTGTGCAATATGCACAGAGATGCCAGGAGAATGAGTGAATCCTGTTCAAGTAATTTAGAGGATGAAATGGTAAAAGAAACCACTTTGAACTCAGCCCAATGGCACATTGGGAAATGCACCTCCTGATCTGCACATTCCCACTTTTTCCCAGCTCGGGTTTGTTACCACCAAGGCAAGATTGGCCATAAACACACCAGGCAGGACTGGGATGCTAAGCCACTTCATTTTGTCAGGGTTAGAGACAGCACTAGAGGCAGATTTGATACCAAGGAAATACGTGCCTTGTTTTTCTTCAGAGCCCTCTGGATTTAAAAACTTTAAAAACCCAAAAATCTCATCTTTGTACATAGTTTAGGAAATTGGTCCAAAGTTGCAAGGGAAATGTGGAAGAGAGCTGTGTGCCTGCACCTCGTCTGTATGAACACCACACCAATGCCAATGGTTCGGCTAAACAAACTTCAGTATTGCAACCGTAAATTGAAATCCAAACCTTGGCTAATGTGAATTAGTGCTGGATTATAGTGCTACATCATGATAAGCAGCTTCAAAATATTTCAAACAGATTTGGAAAGTTGTTCTCCACTAGATTATAAATACTATTAACAGATAACAAGCCATAAAAGCCCATCACTTCAAAGGGGTTCTTCTGGCCATTTTCTATCTGAGGAGCTGAAGGGACAACGTTTACTGAGCTAAATTTGAAAGCAGAAAGCAAATCACGGCATCTAGAATTATTATTGATTCCTGAAGTTATTAACTGTAAGGATTACCTTGTTCACTTCACTTTTTTTAGGGATAACACATTAGCCAGATATAACAAGGGATAAGACAGGCCAAGATGTTAGCTCTAATCATTAAGGGCCTTTGAAGTTATGCATGAAATCCCTATAAAGATGTTGGTTTTTTCTCCCCAGAACAATACTGGGGACATGAGGGAAGAGCAGGGGGCTGACCTGGGCTGAGAAAAGAGGCAGGAGGCTTTGGCAGGAAACAGCTTCATGTCTGAGACACCCAAGCACTTCCCTATGTCTGCACAGGACATGTCTTTGTTAACAGTGTAGGAAATAGTCATTATTGACAGATCCACTCAGTGTTATGCCAGCAGCTGTGCAAACATGTAGTTAAAAAAGCAGCAACAAAAATGTCCTTCCCAAATGAACTAATCACAGAGGATTAATGAAATGGGGCAGCCAAGGCCTCCTGAGGGAACACCAGACTAAATTAAACTTGCCATCAGCTGATCAGCATGAAGTTTTCTTCTCAGCAAAACCCACCAAAAGAGACTTCATTGCAAAGCACTTCTTGGACAACCAGTTTTTATTAAAGGGTTCTAAAATGTTTTCCTCCTTACTCCAGCAAACATGTCAAACCCTTGCCCAGTCTCAGTGACAGCACTTGCACTGACCTGGAGAGCAAAGGGGGTTCCCTCTGTGTGATTAGAGCTGAGCTGTCATGCTGAGACTTATTTTGATCCTGGAACTCGAGATAACCCTGTAGGCCAAATGGGTCTGTATTTAGATTGTACTGTCTAGCCACTGATAACAGAGATTTCAAAAAAGTGCTTCATGGGAAGGATTACACCAGATCTGTCTGTCTGGTACTCCTGTAAGTACAATCCCCTTTCCCAAATTCCCAGTGTACTCCCTATGGGCAGCTTGTCTCGATGGCTACAAATCTCTCATATAAACCACATAACAGGTAGTGACACATTTACAGCACTTTTCATCTTTACAGCACTGTGTGCTGGTCAGTTTTTATTACACTTACCAGACAAAGTGCTTTCCTTCATGTCCACTAGCAAAGAGATTTTTTTTTTCCCAGATAAGCTTTCAGTCTGACAATCTGTAACTATACAATAAAGATATAGACACATTTTCCCATATTCCAGTAATTGATAGAAAAAGTTAAGTCTAAGCCCAGTATGTTTCTGCCTCCATTCCCAACTAGTCCATCACATCATTCTGAAAATGTTCTTTTTATGGTGCCTTAGTACTTGGCACCATCTAGGCCTGAAGTACTCCCCCAAGGGTTTGTATTAGGCTCAGAAAGGATGAAAGAATGAACTAACAAGATCAGAGCTGTAGCAGGTTCAGCTTTAGGGGCCACAGCAAATAAATTTCTAGTTTGTAACACTTGCTTATTCCTGAAGTTATTAATCGTTCCCATGCAGTATTTATAGCTGGGCTGTCTGCTTACCTTTCCCCCAAGCAAAACTGTCACTATTTTAATGCTATAATAAGCTGATTTCCTAATGTATAACTTCAAAGGGAAACTTTCTTCTTCTGCTTGATAAAGTATTAATGGGGATAACGAAGCACGGTGACGTTACACAGAACCCCAAGAACCCTTCTGGGGCTCCAGTGCAGCACAGCTCCTGGCTGGCAGCTTTTGTTCTTGCAAGTTATCTCATAAAGTTGCCTGCAGGAAGTTCTCTGTCTTCTTTCCCAAACTGTGCCCAGGGACTAGAAGGATTTTGCCAGCACATTCTGTTCCCTTTACAACACCCAATCAAGGTCGTGTCAGGAGAACGAGCTGCAGAGGCCCCTTCATTTCACACCTGGGAGGGTTTAGCAATGAAGGGACAAGTTGGAAAGGATGAAGGAAGAGGCAAGAACAGGCCAGAACAAGGTATGGCTTAAAAACTCCTCAAGAGAGTGCAAAAAGGATGCATCCACCATCCCAGGCTGCATCTGCCAGCCAGACCCGCTGCCGATGATAACCAAGGTCACATACAAGCTACAGCCAAAAATGCTTCTCTGTTTCAGCTAGGGAGGGTCTGGTGGAGCTCCTTCAGTCAATATTTGATGCACAAACATGTCCGTTTAATCTGTCAAATATAGCACATGCACCTGTCCTGGGTTTTCAACACCAGCCCATGCTCCTGCATTGAGATGGATTTGCAGGAGCCACGCTCCAAACTGCTTGAGGAATTCAAACATGTAGGATGGCTGGAAAGCTGTAAGGGGAGCTGTCAGGGGAAAAGAAAGCTGAAGAATAGCTCAGACAGCAGTTCTTGCTGGGGGCTGGAAGCCACAGGGTGCCAGTCATGGACAAGCATCTGCATTGCACAGAGATAACAGAGGTGCTGAGCTGCAAGGAACAGCATTTCCGATGAGACCTTGCTGCCTTATCGTGGCTGTCGGCTCTGATGCAAGGGGTAAATGCAGCTGTGCTCTGTGGTGATTTACTCAAATTCCCATTCAGGTCTCCAGATTCTATAATTTCTTTTACCAGCATTGCCAAGACTTCTGTGTAAAAGGAAGATGCTGTAAAGCTTGGGAGAACCAGCTCTGCGTGTGTTCTGCATATGGGCAAACAGCACAGACTGGGCTGAGGTGGAGTGACTGGGTTACACCTTGGGGGTGGTGCTGTGCTATCACCGTTTATGAGCTTTCTGTCAGATCTTTCACTGCTTTCCATCTCATTTCATAATGACTGGTATAGCTGCTGCCGTAGTCCCCAAACACTCAATTTCAGTTATTTGTCAATATATTCAATATTCAGTTGTTAAATCTGAATAGTACTTACATGAAAAAATGGATTCTGTGCTACTGGTGCCATCCCACAGGTTTAATGTCACCCCTGGCTAACCTCAATAAGCATTTCAGCACCCCAAGCCATTATTCATTAAAGGAACATCAGCCTCTGTAATGGGTCCAGGGCTCCATCCTGCTGTGATGGAGCCAGAATCACCCCGTGCCAGTTCTGCAGCACCATCCTTTCTGTGTGGGGATCACACAATCCAGTTGCTTATTCAGCCTCTTGCAGAGGAATATTCATTAATGTTTACTGATGTAGAATGCACACACTACATTAGTCACAATCCTATAAGTAAACATGTTTTTCATCCACACTACATTAATCCTGAGCCTATAAATAAACAGATAGAGCACAGTCATAGCCTGCTAAGAAACCCCCTGCAGAAAGAGAGTTACTGTACCAGAATACAGCACAGAGCAGGGCTGTGGCATTATGAAGAGGCCACAGCTTTGGTTATTATTGTATAATGGGAGGTTATTTAAAGGAAAAATCGGGATTTAGGTGGGCAGGGTGGGGGCATTTTTGTACTGCAGTACTGACTTTTGGTACTGTCTCATTTAAAGGTGTGAGCTGCTGCCCACAGCCTTGGGTAACAACTTTATCATAAAGCCAGCTAAATAAAACTTGGTGTCCCATCAACAGCACCTAAAAGACTGGATCATGCACAGAGACTTTTCTTTACAAGATGAGGAATATACAGCAACATCTTGCATTCCCACAGTATCCCTTCTACTTGCCCATCATCCTGAAGGAAAAGCACCGTGCTTTCCAAATTAAATATCTGCAGGAATGACTTTACCAGCCACAGAAATGTGGCAGCCAAATTGCTGCACACCAGGGGGGCTGGAGAGGACACTGCTCCCCAAGAAGTTGACAAGGAAGCATAAGGAGGCAGAACATGCTCACCTAAAGTGGGATTTGAAGCCATCGTGAGTGGATACTGGTGCCTACATAAAAGCTATAAAAAATCAGTTCTTAACAATCCACTTCAGACATCAGCTAGCTAAAGAAATGCCAGCAAAGGAAAAAATAAAAAGAAAAACCATTAAGATGATGGAAAGGTACAGAAAGAAAAACAAAATGAAATTGAGCCCCTTTAACCTCAAGCAAGTGGGCCTGGAAACTTTAAAATAATTCAATACAAGGAAAGAGAAAGGAAAAAGGAAAGGGAGCTTAGTATTTAATCTAAGTCACAGTTTCACTGATCCTGTCTTATTCTTTAGCACAGCATTGGGCTAGACCCGACATTTTTGTCTTTGCAATCAGTAATAGTTGTGTTTTAACAGGTGATGAACCCACAACTACGAGCATCCTACAAGTCTCTCTGGCTGTGTGCACCTGCATCTGTACAACCTGAACTATGTTCAGGAGGCCATAAAACAGAGAGCACAGAACACTACTCACATGGTTGGTAATATGATGCATTGGCTATTTTAATTAACTTTCCCACTGGGAGCTGACTGTTTATACAGAGCACAATAAAACACGTTCTTAATTTTTAAGACTTTGAAGATAACAAAACAAAATTAGAGCAAGCTATTTAGGCTGCCCCTAGAGATCAGGACTATTGTGCTCCTCTTTCCCCCATGAGGAGTGGACCAAGCCAGCAGCACTGAAGAAGGAGCGCAGATGATTGCTAAGGCACGAGATTTACTTGATATACAGAATATCTGAGGCCTGAGCAAATTTCTCTGTAACATTTCCCTTCAAATGTTTTTACTGCATCTTATCCTGTGAAAGGCACTTAAGCAATCAGAAAAAAAGTTGTCTATTAGTAAACTGCTTCCTTTTCTGGTTTTTCTTCTCAAGAGGGTGTAATCAAGGGAAATGTAATTGTTCATGAAAGACAACATCTGCATCACGTATTCTTCACATTTCCACTTGGAAAGCTTCCCAGTGTGGCTGTTGTTTGGTGTGCATTACCTTTACACTCATCATTAATGAAGCTGATTTCGTTATTAGAGACCTGGAAGCTGTAACAGGGGGTGATGTTTATGTCCAGAGCATCTGTGTGCTTTTGATAGGAGATGCACCTCACCAAAAGCAGACACAGATGACTAATCCAGTGGCCAAGGTATGTTGACTTTTGATTTTATGTAACAGTAATGAAATGTAACAAGTGCACCAGAGGGATGCATTTTCATAAGCAGACAAGCAGATGGGTGAAGAAAGTTGACTTGCAATAATAAGCTCGTAACTGCCAAGCAGCCCGAAAGGCCCCATGGAAAGAGTCGTCTCCTGCACAGTGAATTCCCCGGTCAAAGATTCCACGGTATATGTGGCAGTCACTCTCTTTGGCATTTCACAGCCTACAGGTGATAAGCCTAGCACACGGCTGCTGGAGGCTAGCCAGAAGCCATACACTGCCAGACCACATTTTGCGTGAATTCCTCCAGATTCCCCTCTTACACAGGGGTGGGTGAGTGCGGGTGGGGAGGACAGAGGTTTAAATGTGAATTGTTCGTTCAATTGATTTCACTTCCTTGTGGAAATAACACTTTTCCAATAAATTGCATTAGAACCTCAGAGGTTCTCTACTTCAGATGGTCCAAAATCACACACGTGCTGGGGGAGAGGTTAATATCAACTATCACCCAAAGATTAGGCATTAGACCAACCAAGCCACAGCAAACTAAACCCAGGCTCTTCTCCATTTGCACTGCACCAGTCAGACAGACAGCTGTATCCTCTCCATAGCTTAAACTGGAGAAATTCATAGTTTGATGGAACACAGTGGGACTTAGTTGTAAATCTGTTTTTGTCTGTGTCTGGGCTATATCTCAGACCAGAGTTGAGATCTCCTAAATCTGCTATGACTGCACTGCAGATATGCTGCTAAATTTTAGTGGCAAAAGTACTTCAGATTCTTTGTAGCTGTGATCATTGAATCCATCCAAAATACCCACAACAGGCACAAAAGCAATAAAAATGTCAGCAACCAAGTGGGAGGGAGCAGTAAGCAGAGCATTTCTCTTTTCCCACACCCAAGTAGCTCCACACTACCACCCACAGCAGCCCTTAATGGCAAACCCTTCTCATTATGTTCACAGCACACGGAACACAAATTTAACTTATCAAAATCACAATCAATAAGACATTTCTTAAATTACATGGATTCAGAAGAAACGAGCAAAATTAATTAGTGCTGCTTATCCCTGGGTGAAGGCTTACACTGAAGGGCCAGATCGATACTTTTGAATACAGATGCTGAAAGTCAGTCCCATCACCCTGACAAGACTGGTGGATGGTGGCACTTCTAAAATCCAGGCAGCTCCTTATCAATATTCCATAAGCTCTTTATTGCTCTAGAATGCTTCTCTCAGAGCAGCAATCATGATCAGCCTGCTTCAATGTTTCACCATACCAACCTGTTTCTTTGTTCTGCTCGAGTTTTTTGTCTTTGGGATTTCACATGCAAACTCATTTTCCTGGTTGTTTGTGTTCATTTGCAAGAGGCACAAGTCATCAAGAGCAGACACAGATGAACACTCCACTGCTCATCGTGGGTTTTCTTTTTAATACCAACACAGCATAACAAGCCAACTTGAGAAATGTGTGTTTATAACCGGTCAGCCAGATGGAAAAATCTGATTTGCTGTAAAAGCTTATAGCTGCTGAGAATCTTCAGGATTTGCTGGAAGGACTCAGCTGTAACAAATCATGCCAGGGTACTAAAAAGACTGATGGTGCTTTGTCCACCTGTTGTCTCAGCATCAGCTTTCCCAAGGCTGGCCCTGAGGAGGTGCTCTGGGATGGGAGGGGCAGTGCGGAACAGCTGGTGCTGGGGAATGGACAATCCAGATGTTCCAGGGGTTGTGGCAGAGCAGCCCTTCTCTGAACGCACTGCAGGACTGGAGCATATTCCCACTGCCCAGCCGGGTTCATTTGAAGGGATCCTGCTCCGAGCACTCGGAGATGGCTCTGCCACGAAAACCAGGGCACGGGAAGCGGGGACAATCAAGTGATCTGCTTCCAAAGAGCCCTGTCACCCAAACCCCAGCACCAGGGCAGACAAATCCACACACACAGAACTGCCCAGGGCAAACAGGAGCCTAAGGAGCAGGTTCACAGTGTGGAGTGCCTGTTAACTCCAGTCAGAGCTCAGCCCTCTACAAACTGCCAACACCCTCTGAAATACAAGTCCCTGCCTCAGTAACATCTTCTGAGTGACATCAGCTCCCAAGGGCCTGAAACCCCCAAAAGGAACAGGAGATGCTTGTGCCAAAAGTCCTCATGTCAGAAGCTGTTGTCTGTCAGGCCTCTGGATCCAGCCTGTGCTGGAGGAGATGTCCACACCATCGTGGTGGATTTCAGACCTCCCTAGCACACAGAGACTCCTCTCAGCTATCCCTGGGAGCCCAGTTTCCACAGCCCTTCACCTCCTCTACACCCCAAAGCAACTGTTTTACTTTCTGCTTGTTGCTAATCTGTTTTGCAAGTACAATTCAAATGAACTTGTCTACAGACTACATCATCTCCCCATCATCCACAAGCAGAGCACACAGAATACGGGTTTTTTTAATCTTCACAGACAAAACATTTCTTTTGCACGTAAAATGAGATCTGCAGAGACACCAAAGATGTCCAAAAGCTGCCATGGGCTGTTAGTCCAGTTGAGCCCTAAGTGTAACAGAGCCAGTGAGCCCTTTCAAGGCTCTGGGAAATGCCTTGCCCCTCATCTATGTAGTTTTTTTCCTGCTTCAGGCATACACAAATTTTATCCTGATGGGGGAAAAATTGCTATTCACTTTATAATTTATGTTTTTGTGAAAGGCAGTTTTCATTTTTTCGGCTCTGAGTCTCTGTAAGCCTAGATCATAAAAGGGTCAAGGTTCTCCAGCTATCCATGCTTGCAGGGCAGGTACTGTGATAAGAATAAAGTGTCTGTTCAATATAGACGAAAACAAGAAATATTCACTCTGAAACGGCAAAAATAATAAGCTGTGCAGATTCACACCGGATTTTGACATTGTAATATGACAGATATCCTTAAAAGCACTCTGAAAGCAGCTCCATCAGCCCTAAACACTTACTAAACAAAGCTGTTGGGGCCATACCTGCATGTCTACTAAATGCCAGATTCCCTGTTTCATGCCCCAGTGAGAATTCCACTTCCCTCTGGCAATGTGGAGAGCCCCAACACGCAGCCCTACAGTGGGAAGGCACCAAACTCATCATCATCCCCGCTCAGGTAACACTCCTGCCTGTTTTCCTGAGGTTGAGGAAAGGGAGCATCACTGGAAAACACATTCTGCTTCTTTAAAACCCAGCAGTGATGACTGGAATCCATAAATCACATTGGAGGGGTTTTTTTTTCCCAGACTTGTGGGACTGCTCCAAGCATAATTAGGTTTTGGGTTTACAAAAAATGCCAGCATCTGTTGCCTGCTCTGTGCATGCTGCCAGTCTGCAGGGACTGCTCCAGGCTCACTACAGCTTTTGTTCTCACACATAGAGAAAACTCTGTCAAGCCTGGAGCAGGGCTGCTGGCCAAGGGACTCTGAGACTCACATTATGTGTGGGACTGGGAGCAGAGGAGGAAGAAGGAGTAGAGGAAGGATATTGAACTCAGAATGCCTCATTCCCTGGTTCAATTTAATTTGATGAGTCTCGGTTTAAATTAAGACAGGGAAAACTCCCAATAACAGATTCTGCCAGCAATCCCATTACAAAATAATGCTGGTGTAAAATAATCACAAACATATGCATATCTCTCTCTTTAAAGTCAGTTCCAAGAATTCAGAGACTGGCCAAGCCCCTTGCTGCCTAGCAAGGAAAGATCATTTAGTTGGATGAAAAAGCTTTCCTCCCTCATTCACAACAGAAAAAAACATCACAGCAATTCCAGCAGAGCAACCCCATCTCCAGCACCCCAGGGTGCAAGGGAAGGTTAACAGAGAGGGATCTGTTTGTCCTTCTCCTCCACTTCCTCCAGGAGACTCTGGGGGAGCTTCTTGGAGACAGTGGTGCCAGCACCATCCGTGGTCATCACACCCACAGGGTACCTCCCCCCAAAAGCTGCATAATGCCAAACCCCAGGCTGTGGAGGCTTTCAAGGAGGCCTATGCCTCTTTTGATTCTTAACAATTTTCTAAGGTCTGCTCATACTGTAACAGCAGCAGCTGCAGGTCACTGCACACAGCACTGCAGTGCAAACAGCATCCTCTAGAGCCATGTGCCAGCCCAGAAGCTTCTATAGAAATCCAGCTGAACTTCTAAGTACATTCGGGTTCAAATCCCTTGAATTCCACCTAATTTAGTATTACTTTCATTTCTAGATAAGCAACTTCATCAGTCCTCTTTCAAATAACTCCCAACCTGTTTGGGCTCAGCACAGTGCCTCTTTCCTTTCTCTGTACATTTCTGTGCTGCAAAGCCATTGCTCAAGCTTGATGATGCTCTTTTTTCCTTCTCTGAAGCCCAGAGACACTTCCAGGAACCCTCCCATTATTTTTAAACTGCTGCTTCACTTCTCCAAGTCAGGAGGAAATTCATTTCCATAGCCCCAGCAACTCCCACACACAGGGTAACCCATTAGATTATTTGGTTGTAAGTAGCACTGATTCCAGCTCTGGGGACCATCTTCAGCCAGCTCAAACTTGAATACATTTTTAGGAATACATTATGTATGAGAGTATAGCTATCCAAATGGAGTTAAAGAAAAA
Organism: Gymnorhina tibicen; assembly: GCA_013399875.1. Taxonomy (NCBI): domain Eukaryota; kingdom Metazoa; phylum Chordata; class Aves; order Passeriformes; family Artamidae; genus Gymnorhina; species Gymnorhina tibicen. Next base: position 1,074,961 of record VXAZ01006709.1, on the reverse strand, counting down.
AAAATAATAAAAGCTGAATGTTGAGAGAGGGAAGAGTCAAATCACCTGCCCTGCCTCATACCACAGTTCCAACACAGGAAATTGATGAAGTTAATATGAACATGTATTTCATAGCACAGGGAACGGGCAAGTGGCAATATATACTCTATACTGTCAGGAAATGAGTGGTACATTTTCAAAGACATTATCCACCAGCTGCCTCTTAGCCAGGAGGGACAGGCACAGCCAGGGACAGGGTCAGGAGCACGAGCCTTTGCACTCTGTCTTTGCTACAGCCACTAGTAAAGAATTACAATAAAACCAAAGTGAGTTGTCATGCCATGAAACACAAGGTTGTGCACAGTCTGCCCAAGGAGAAGGGCAGTACTTCTGCAGAAATAAAGCAAAACCTACCACAAACTGTGTCTAAAACATGTGCAGAGTTGCTGGAGACTTTGCCCCATACACCAGGCTCTTTGACCCTGCAGGTTATCTCTCAAAGAGCTTTGATGCCAAAAGTACCAGGTTCGCAATTATATCATTTGCCTTTTTATTTTCTTATCTACTTCTCTAAAAATGTAGAGGAAAGAAATATTTAAAATAATTTGATGAAGGACTAATTAAGAGGTGCCTTGAACTAAAAAGAGTAAAAACCATAAAGTGGACATGTGGAGGGAAAATGGTATAATAACATGCTACCTCTACATGATTAAGTTAAAATGGTCTACGAAAGAAAGATTGTATTGAAGGCAAAATAGTAGACCTATTTCCAGCACATTTCAAACAAAAGGCTGGTAACATGAGTTGTCAAACATTTCTGAGATCAAAAGACTCCTGGGGAGTTAAAAAAAGTTAAAAGAAACATTTCTGCTTGCAGGAAGGAGGGTAACCAACGCCAGAAATTAACATTTTCTTCTCTCCAGTCTGCTCCTGACCTTTAAGCACCGGGAGAGACCATGGGGGATTCCCAACTGCAGGATAACAGAAAGCCACCACACCTGTAATCCTCCACCGAGTTCTGCAGGAAAAGGGAGGAACAGACAATAACAGCCCAACCACACTGAGCTGCACAGGCAAGCCCCTGTTAGAAAAACCTGGCTTTCCTCAGCACAGCACAGTCCTGCCCTGCCTGCCTGAGAGGCAAAGCCATCACTATTTGGGAGTGACCCAGGATGACCGGGAATAAGCGATGTACACAGGAAAATGCAGGTGCCGCCTTTGCTCCATGGTGTCTGTTAGGGGCCAGCTAAGCAAATCCTGGGGGGAAAAGGACCAGGGCTACTGCAGGCACTCTCCAGGGCACAGACATGGTCACTGCTTTGATGCTCCATCAGTTTTTGGTGCAAAATGGCAAAGAGATGAAACATCTTGAGAACAGCACGAAATCCCCCCAGTGCCTCAGCCCTGCAGTGCTTCTCAGTGCAAGTGTAATTACCTCCTTCATTAGCAGCCCTCAGGCTGCTCTGAGGACACAACCACTCCCAGGTCATTTTGAAGTGCTAAACTGGCAATTTTGTCAGAGACCACCTACATAAAATTATTGTGGAGCCAGGGTGTAACTGTTATAGAGTGGCTTGTTTTGGAAAAGCCCTTCTGTCCCTCTCTCTCCCAGCCTAATCTTGTTCAACCCTCCAGTAGCAGCCGTGCCAAAAAGACACACCAAGTCAAGCAACTTCTTTTGAGTGCTTTTTAGGGGACTGGATGCTGCCGTAAGTAGCAATCCCAAGTTTGGAAGCCTGCTGGCTCAAGCACCCATTGACTGCAGTGGAATTTCACGTGTGAAGTACATGCAGGATCAAACACAACCATCCCTGTTACAGCAGCTCTTACAAAGGCACTCCATGCTTCAGAAATACCTTGAGAGCTGCAAGAGGAACAAAAGAAGGTGAACATTATTGTGCAGTGAATGGAGACTCAGCATTGCTTTGTACACTGCTGATGGTGGACGGGCTCCAAGACAATTCACCATCCACCACAAGCACACATGAAAGCCTGTGACTTTTTCTAAAAACAAGAGAACAAAGCATGAATCTTGAGAGTTTTATGAAAGCCAAAACAACACACACACAACGGTTGAAAGAAATAAGCCTTTGGCAGCTCTAAGTTGTAAAACACGGCAAAGCAGAACCTGTGGTGGCACTTGATAAATCTCCAAACGCCTTGTCATAACCTTGTGACACCCTGAGTTACAGTCCCCAGCGTGACACTTGGAGAAGTGTGGCTTTTACAAAAAAAAAGAGGAAAAAAAAAAAAAGAAAGGAGATATAAATCATTAATAGAAGAAGGAATGAGAATTTTTTTTTTTTTAACTCTTTTTAGAGGAGTGTGCCCACCCTGGAATGTCATAAAGAGCCTCTTTTTAGAAAATACCACAGATCTATGGTACAAAACAGGATTTTGGAGGTCTTTCTTAACATAAAAGGAAAAAAAAAATCAAAACCCTGACACCTCTGAACAGAGAAGTCCAAGAAGTACCAATATATTCTGAGTTTACCAGTGGATTACTACCAGATTTATAATAATAACTACAAAATTATTTAAATTAATATAAATCACAGGCCAGCTGATGATATTCAGAAATTTATGAGGCAACACAAGTATTTAGAGAGATTTTACCTTAAACAAACCTTATGAGGCCACATAGAGTCAAAACAGAGCCCTCAAAAAGGATTGGAAAATACACGTGTGAAGCATCGAACATGTAAATGAGGATTTCCATAAAGCAAACTGCAATAAAGACCCTTAGAACACATTAGATGAGTTTTAAATGAGGGTAAATATTGTTGCTAGCTTACAGCAAACAACTGATGGGCTTTAGGAGGCCTGTGAGGGAAATATAAACTCAGATCTGATGTGCACAAACAGCAGAAAAGCATTTGCAAGCAAAATTTTGTTCATGCCAATAGGATCACAATCAGCAGCTGCACTGGCTAATCTGATCAGTGGGACCATCATTTTATGCACCCAAAATAAGCTTTTAGGTAACACAATTTTCCAAGAGACACTTGTGAGACAAATATTTGGTTCGTACCAGTCTGATATACATTTTAAAGTCTTGTTTTTATTTTAAATCGCTCTCATCTCCAGCCTAAGATCCTTTTGCAAGCCTCTCGCTGCAAAACTGATGCCATCTTGCGGTGGAAAAAACCTCCTCCTCCTGAGGGCTTCAGCCTCCTATAATGGCCAAAATAATCCGTGACTAACTCAGTGTTACAAGAACAGTGACTTCATTCCAAACCAGGGACCTCTCCTCAGGACTCCCAGCCTTCAGAACTGCATTTCTATTAAACTCTAAATGCTTATTCCAGCACTGAGATCAGTTGAAGTCTGAGCTTTTGGAAATTGAAACTGCATGCAGATTTCTGCCTCATTCATAACTGAGGCAGCAGCCCTGCAGCCACAGTTTTTCCATGGACAGCCCAAACCAAGGCTGCCACTCCCAGAACCACCATCTTTTATGGTAAACAACTCAATTGCCTCTCTTTTGCTGAGTCTTCCTCTTGCAAAGTCATGCTTTTCAGACATATGCACTCCTGCCCTACTTCTGGCTTCTCTCAAAGCCAGTGTAGCTCCCAACACTCCGTGTCCCTCCTTCTTGCTATCACCTGGAGAAGCTTCACTGACTTCTAGATGTTTTACTCACATTTTTTTCCATTTTTTCTACTCTCACAGTTTTTTCCAAACTATGTTTTCTACGTACTGACCTCGTCTGTTTCACAGAGGTCTGCTCTTCCCTCCTTCCCCTCTGTGTGTGAGCAGACCCTGCCTCTGGGCAAAACAATTCCCTCCATCTCTCAGCCCACCCTCCCTGCCCTCCCCAGGGTGACTGGTGCTGAGAAAGTGAGCTGGTGGATGGAGTGACCAGGAAAAGCAGGCCCAGATCCATCTCCCTTGCTCAAACTCCTTCCTCCACAGTGTGCAATTGCTCATCAGTCACTTTCTGGCGTTACCAAGATCCACACAAAGTTCCTGATCAAGAACCTGCAGCCCCACCCGGGCTCTCCCCATCACTGCTGGGGTACCCTGCACCAGGGATTGTGTCACCAAGGACCATCCATTCATCTGCCTCGGTGAGACCCTGCCTTGCCCAAGGATGTCAAGCAGGTTGTCTTGTGTTTCAGGCTGCAGAAATGCCAGGCTTTTCTGAACAACAGTTACAGCCTGTTGAGTCTACCTGCTTTGTGAAAGATTTAATTTGTTGTTCCTTTATTAAGTATTGGATTTTGGTTTATATAAAGGCAAACAATGTTACCACAAAAATCTTAATCTTATAAAGGCAGCCTCCCTTGAATTACTTGATAATTAACCTGTAGGCACAATGCTCATCTTGTTCTGTTATACCTTCATTATCACCAGATTCATTAATTTCATCCTCTGTGTGCTAAGACATTGCATGGTTAAAGGCAGAATTTAGCAATATTTAGAATCTTGCCAGAGTTCCCCATTCTCTGCTGAAGAGTTTGCAGAAGCAATATTATACCATGAAGATCAAGAAATTAATGAATCCTTTAAATCCTTGATATATTCAGGTAATAGTTAAATTAAGTTAATATTAGTACTTATTTAATTGCCATTTCAGTACATGCTGAGCATAGTGAATGGCCTTGAGACCCTGAAGGAGCTTTGCCAGAGAGTGGCTGGGTGAGCATCCTCCTTCCTGCATGGCCGGAGAAATTGGGATCTGCTGCCTTAGGGGTTTCTTGGCCCCAGGGGTAAAAGTTTCACTGCTGAAACACTTTTGTCAGCAGCTGAGTTTGTTAATCTTCCTGCCAGCCAGGGCTCTGTAAGCAACTTGTCTTTGTTTATTCCATAGTTCTTGGCAGTGCCTTACACTGCCAGGTTGTATGTAATTCCTCTATATTCCAATTCCATTTTAAACAAAGCCCTTTGGAAGTGCCCAGGAGATCAGTCAGACAGACAGAGGGAAGTGAAGGATGGAAATAGCCATTGAGGTTATGAGCTCAGAGAAACTCTCCAAGTGACACAGGTGGTGAATCCAGACACAGCAAAGCCATCACATCAGGGCTGGCATAGCCTGTCCAACCCTTCCAGGGTAAGATCACCAAATTATCATTCACTGTAGCTATGACTGAGTAAAATGGGGTGTCACACCATTTATCTTTAACACACTGAGCAGTATCTGCTTGCAGAGCTTGGCTTTGACGAGATGCCCCCACCCTCCCACACCCTTCCAGATGCCTTTCAAGAACTGTAACATAAAAGTGAAGAGTCTCCATCCGTATCAGTTTTATAAAAGCTTCCATACAGCACCATCAGAACAAAAAGGTCCTGTATGAACATAACACATCAAACCAGATCACTGCCACAGAGAACAATTCTGTGACCATGGAGAAGAACAAGGACATGGCTTATAAAAATAGCTGTACATGTTCCAGCTAGAGGCACAGGGACCAGAACAGCGAAGGTATCAAGCACAGCAATTTTTCCTTTATTTAGATTACCGAATTAAATTTTGTGTTCTAAACACAGTATTTTAGCTTCTTTGTAAATTAATCTCTTTGGCAACAGGTGGAGATTGATGCACCACCACTTGTAGGTTATACAACAGGAAGTGATACAGATGCCCTGCCAGCGGGTAAAACAGAGAAACATTCCCCTGGCATGCTGAATATATTTGGTAAAGAAAGGAATTAAGTAAACACACATGCAAATATAGGCCAATTTAATAGAGGCCTTCAAACTCAAGTGCTAACATTTGTACAGCTTATGCTCTGCACATCTCTGTGTACTTTTAAGCTGCAGACAGCTTCATTCAACAGGACAAATATGAGTTGCACTAGAAGAGGAGGTGAAGTGTCTCTCTGGACACTGGAGCCCAGATACAGGATGGAAAATATATTTGATGAAAGAGAGATGGTTATTATTCTAAGTTTATAATACCTGGTTTAGAGAACAGATTGTTCAAATATTGGATTCTACAAGAGGCAGGGTTCAGTACCAGTATCTCCTCAACATCGCGTGGATCTGGCAATTCAAAGGTGTCCCAGCACTGGGTTGTGGTGGTTTTCCTCCAGATCCCTTTAAAAAGCCAACCTTGGACATGTGCCGTGTTACAAACCAGCACTTTCCTGTGTCCTTGGGAGGTTTCTCGTGGCTGGCTGGGGTCAGTGTTTAACCGAGTCAGGGAGGGGTGAGCTGTGCTGGTGTGCACGAGTCCTCAGCACCACAGCAAGGACACGGCCAGGTGACATCCCATGCCAGGCATGACTCCTACAGGGAATGTGCCTTTTCTTTGAAATAAATAATCCTGACTTCCCACTTATTTGCAAATTTGCAGTCACATGGAGAGCTTGTAAAGCCTCCTGCTATCCCTACCCAGCTTTTAGCTGGGCTCTGGACCAGCTCTTAATGACACTTGTGGGTGATGGATTGTGGGCTGGCACTGCTGCAGCAGGGATGAGAACACAGGCTTGGCTGTGGACTTCCCCAGTGCAGAATCATGCCCAAAGAATTAAATTAAATTCAGTTATACTGAAGACTGTGACCACTTAGGAACCATTAAAACATCAGTTAATTAAAGCTGGATTTACCAGAGGTGATGAAACAAACTGTCATCTGTTAATCTGTCAAAATCTGAAACTGAACAGTTTAGGGGATATTTTAAGGTAATCAGAGAATGGAGCAGGTTACATTTTTTTCACATTTACTTGCCTGTGTAAAGCTGCTTCCTGACACAAAAAAAAAAAAAAAAAGTCTTCAAAATGTTAGTGATCCCCTCAAGAAACCACAGTGGGACTAGGTTCCACTAATAATCACATCCATAGATCACAAGGTTTGGGGAATCAGCTGTAGCTTCATAAGATTAAAAATATCAAGGAAAAATACTTGCTTGAAAGGGCTCAATCAGTACTAAAACTAGCAGTACAAATTATCAAGTAACTGATCTTGATTTTACCTGTTGCTTTTACATTTTCTTGTAAACAAATCCAGACAATCTCTCATTGAAAGAAACAGGCCGACTGAAAAGGTATTTTCTAGGAAGGGCAGAATTAGACTTGTTCAAATGGTAATTATAAAATGAGATCACTGCAAAAGACACGGATTTCAGAACCAAGGACCTGCTCCTTAACAGCCACATCAAGAACCGGTGGCGTACGCGTGTCTCATCTCACATAGCTTTTCAAAAAAACTAATTAGAAACACGGCACGGTGTCAAGCTTTTGTGTAAGTCTAAATCTCATTTCCATAAACTAATAGAAGCTTTTCTGGTTCATCAACAAGCCAGCGACAGCACAGGCAATCAGTGCCTTCCTAGGCAGTGCCCACTTCTGGGTTATGAAGAAAAGGGAGATGCTAAAAACCTCTGGGGCCTTATTTCATGAGTTTCAAATAAAAAAGCCCTTGAGGTAGGAGGCAGAGTGAAACAAATAAGGGGCTCTGACTTCTACCAAGAGTAACTGTTTGCCCTGCAACCACCTGTACCTGCTCAACAAAATCAAACTCTGTGACCTCCAGAAATTACTCAATGCTACTTACAGTGTTGAGTAGCTTGTAGGTAAAGGTAATATCATTGAGACTTGAAATTTAAACGTTGTTTCCATTAGATTTGAATCCCAGAATTCAGCTGTTGGAGAGCAGCATCCACTCATCTTTCCTTGTCACCTGCACCCAAGGATCAGCAGCTTTGGCAGTATCCAATCATTACATAAGAGGCAAAAAGCCAAATTTCTGCCAGGCATCTTTGGCATATCCCAGCTGGAGAGAGGCCCTAAACCTCCCTCTTTTTTTCTCCATCAGTAAGGGATGATTTCTCCTTTGAGTTTCTTGAGGGGATCAGAATTGGCAGAGAATCAGACTGTGAAGCAGGGTAAATCATAACATTGTTTAGGTTGGAAAACCCCTCCAAGCTCATCAAGTCCAACTGTTACCCCAGCACTCTCAAGGCCACCACTTTATCACATCCCCAAGGTTGGAAAACCCCTCCAAGCTCATCACCTCCAGAGATGTGACTCCACCACTGCCCTGGGCAGCCTGTGCTGGGCATTGTTTTCCATGAAGAATTGTTCCCTGATATCCAATCTAAACCTTCCCTGGTACAACTTGAGGCTGTTTCCTCTCATCCTGTCCCTTGTTCCCTGGGAGCAGAGCCCGACCCCCACCTGGCTGCCCCCTCCTGTCAGGGAGTTGTGCAGAGCCACAAGGTCCCCCCGAGCCTCCTTCTCTCCAGGCTGAGCCCCACCAGCTCCCTCAGCAGCTCCTCACCAAACCTGTGCTCCAGACCCTGCCCTTCTCTGGACATGCTCCAGCCCCTCCGTGTCTTTCACGCAGTTCAGTTCACAAAAGAGTTCATGACGCCCCTAAGAGCTCACAGGCAGCCCATATTAAGGCTTAATTAAGACTGCAACTCCAAGCACACAGGTTTTGCCCCTAAGGTCGATTTAAAGGCTCCTCCCCACACCTGCTGTTGCTCAGCTCACTGCAGCTTCAGGCCCCTCCTACTAGAAAGGAGATGACAAAGTCCACGACTGTAAAAAATACCCCTTAAAAACTCCAGCGTCTTGTCTGCAGCTTATCTTTAATGTGTGCCATCAAATGCGAGGCTCGGATATGATGACTCTGAAGAACAGAGCAGGAAGGATTTATGTCAGTGCTTTTCATCCCAATCTATATGCAAAATACAACACAGGTGCTGGAATTGTGAAGTTGCACTGCTCGAGAAGAAAATATTTACATTTTTTCCCCCAAATACTGTTTTCAGGAAGTCACCCTGAATCACAAAAGGCTCTTGCTAGCCAGGCTCACTCTCATTTATTTGGCTCTGCTGACCCCCAGAGTCCAGTGCTTTGTACGGCACATCCCGAGCCAAATCCCATCAGGTTCCTCATCCTCTTTCCTCCCACTGCCACTAATTCAAAGAGATTTTGCTGGAGTGATTGCTCCCACAGCCTGGAGATGATTGCACCCCACCAGCACCAGAGAAAACAGACATTTACCCTGCACTGACTCAAATTGCTGCATGAGTTTGAAACTGCAGAATTAACTAGATAAAGGGGGGGGAAATTACATAGGCATTATAATAAAGCACATAGAGGATCTCATGGGGAAGCTGTCTGATTATATCTAATATCTCCAGCCACACACCTGGCAAAACCTGAGGTATCACTAGATAAGCACCTGCTGGGGCAGAAAGGAATCCTTTATATCTGCCACTTCAGTCTGGAGAAAACTGATATTATTTTCTAACATACATTTTTAGAACTTGCTAATTCCATTTTTCTGAGAAATCTGTTTGCCATATTAACTATCAAACATAGCAATCAGACATTATTAAACACACAGAAAACAGAGAAGGATTAATCTGGGTTAATTACTCTTAGGTAGTTGCTGCATAAGAGAAATTGTTTAGACCACAGTCACAATGTTAAAATCACTGTAACAGACACTAAAACTTCCCCAGGACAGGAGGACACTGGAAACTGAGTGATTCCTCACCTTTTTTTGAGAGGAACCCCACTTCAATAAGTGAAGTGTCTTTCTCTTGCGCATAGCACTAAAAAAATCGTAGAGTTTCCTTTACCCAAATTCAGGTCTCCTTGGGGAAGAGTGTTTACAGCTGTTCTCTAAGCAAGTTTAAAATATCTACATATTTTTTTAACTTTTAAAGCTCAATGCCACCTTCACTCTAGGAAAAAAAATTAGTTTGTCTTCAGGTAAGAGGCATTTTTAACAACCCAGATGGGAATTACCTTCCCTCACCCCCCTTCATAAATGACAACCTGATAAATCTCTTCTGTCTCAGTACACCCTTCTGTGAATATAGGATCTTTCTTCTTGGCTGTGCTCCCCAGTCTCTGCCTGGCTCTGCACCACCCTTTAGACTGACGCTTGTCCCCTGAGCTACAGCAGCAGCTGAGGAGACATTTGAGAGCAGGGACACCAGCCCTGGGCCCCCTTTGTCACCAGCACGGGGACACCAGCTGCAGGGCTGGTTGTCACTGACACCGTGCGCACACAGGGGACAAAGGGAAAGTGCTGAAGCGTGAAAGAGAGAAAGAAAAAAAGTCATAATAAATAACATCCTGGAAAGGAATCAAAGAGAAGTATCACTTGATGTATCACCCAGGACCACGTACTGCTCAGAAGCCCTGTATCAGCAAACAGGCTGATGGCACTGATGGATCACCCCTGCTGGGAGAGCCCAGTGGGAGCCAAACCAGGACTCCCCTCTGAACCTGCATCCCTCAGCCCAGCACCCTGACTGCATCCAGCCCCCCAGTGCACCCCACTGCCAGCAGGACTGCAGTGGGGAGCATCACATTCCTTCAGTCAGCATCTGAGGCTGCAATATTTTGCCATAAACAAACATATTAAATGCTGGAACTCTTTAAACTTAGAACAACTTTTCAAGCAAATATCCATCTCCAAGCACAGGTGAAGCCCAGAGAAAGTCTGTGGTGCTGTATCCTCAAGGCATCATCTCCTTCTAGGAAAATATCCCCTACACTTAAGTGAGGGATCCCAGAATTTTTTCTTCTTACAGCATAAACATTAGGGATGCAGAGAGGAAGCACAAAGGAGAGAACACCAGAATTCCCTGTGACCTGGCACAGATGCCGCCACCACCACCTGCCAAAAGCCCCAGTGGCTGCAACCACCTCTATCCAAGTGACCCCAAGTGACACACAAAACCCGGGCTGAGAACTCCCCCTGCTTTGTGCCCACCACTTTTCCTGCAGCTCCATCCTCACTCCCTCCCCCTCTCCTCTGGCCACAGGGGTACGATGTCCTCTGGAACCTGCTCTGCTAAATCCCCCTCACAGGCGACACCGCTTTCCGTGGCTTCCACCACAGCAGCTTTCACAGAATCCAGTCCCTGTTTGCACCTGGTGGGACAAGTTTTTTGGGACCAGCTGGGTGCATAAGGCATTTCTTGCAACAAAAAAGCAGGAGACAGTCCAGAACAGAGATCAAAGCTTCCCTACACAGAGTGGCCAGGGAAAGGGTGGAGGGATGGATATGAGCAAGGGAGCCAATTCCTGTGCTTCAATCAATTGATCACAATTAAGGTTAAGTCATCAAGCAGGTGCTCCTGCTTTGTGCTCCTGCTTTAAGTAACTTGCTTCCACCTGGCTTCCCACTTTTTTTTCTTTAACTAAGATTGTAAAGGTATCAGTTTAATTTTGTGTTAGATAAGCCACATATGCTTTCAAAAACACATACGCTTTCAAAAACAGAAGCATGTTTTACATTCAAGATAAAGCTATTAAAAGCAACTTATGTAACTCAACGGATTTTTGAGACATAAAGCCCTGCTCTTGCAGGTTTTTAAAACCCCTTTTTGCTTGGGCTGTCCGTGGCTTGAGACTGGACCATGGTGCACCTCATACTCTGCAGCATTTTCTCTTTCCAAAGTCACAGCTAAAGGGGGATTTTAAGAGTAATGAGTGAGAAAATATTGTGGAAAAAGTATAATGTAACCAAGTATAAGAAAAGCATTGAAAAGTAACAGTTAAACCTCTTGTGGCTGGGAAAGAAGAACAGATCCTTTGGGACATGCATACAAACTTTAAAGGGCCCCTTTAGAAGTTTTACTGAGTGGAAAAAAAAAACCCTCTAACATTTAAGACCACTGAGCAATATGCTTAGCAGAGGCTGTGGAGGTTTGCAGTGAAAGAAGGAGGAGGCTCATGATAACATATTTTGTAAATCAAGGCCAAATCTAATGCATTGAGCTTCAGCAGCTGTGCCAATTAAATCTCATTCAATTTGCTGAACAAGAACGTTAACATTAATCACTTTGGCAAATTTCTTAGAATATTTCGTGTCACTGAGTAGTTAAGTGATTTTGTGCCTGTTTACAGTGCAGAATAACATTCTGTGAGGCAATATCATCAGTCACTGAGCAACTGTGGGATGCTTTAGGAACCCTGGGTGGTTCTTAGCAATGTTTCTGTAGTGGTCCTTTGCCTCCTAGAGGCTTTTTCAAAAGTATCCAACAGATTTTGTTATTTTTTAACTGCAGATATTCTCTGCCATCGCACAGCACCCTCAGGACAGCCAAAGAACAAGATTCCAGCCAGAGCAGAGGCAATTTTGCCATCTGAAGCCTCCACAGCCATGTGAACTCACATCATCACTGCAGCTCAGGGCAGAGGGACGTGGGGAATTCCTCCTTATTTATTCATTTGGGCCTACAAACAAACAGGTTCATCTTTGATCAGGTATTCGGGTCTCCATAGCTGAGGTTGTTTCCTGCCCCACCTTTGATTCCGGGTGACTCAGGTACCAGATGAGACATCTCTGCTGCAGAAGAGGCACATCTCACCCTGGGCTATTCCAACTTGTCTGATACCCAGCAACAAAGAGAGGAGCTGCTTTTCTGACCTTGTAACCCCACTGGGTGAGTTTTCCCCACATTTTCTTTCCTTTCCCCTCTACTGTCCCCTTTCCTTTCCTCACTGCAAAGGTACTTACCCTTCCAAGGTGAATGAGGCAAGGCAACTGCTACACAGTTTCTGCTCTGTCAGGGGTGGAATGTGGGGTGGAAAACATGCCAAAAGATGAAAATGTAAGATGCAAAAAGAAACAATAATAGCAGAAGAAAAATCAGGCCACAAAATCAAGGTAGCGAGATTTCTCCCTGGATTGTCAAGGCTTTTCTTTAGCTGCAGGTTCACAGACTTACAGATTTATCAGTTTAAACATGAATAAAAAGGAGCCAGCTGTGAAAGAGAAGTCATTTTGAAATGAAATAAGGAATAATTGCAAAGTCCCCCAGCTGCACAGAGCAACCCACAATATGTCATTCATTATCTGTGTATCAGGTAATTAAATTTCAGGATCCCACTTGGTAAATTTGACGTCGTACATTGGTATTAACAGATGAGGGAGGCACAAGGAGCATTTCTGGAAAACCAGAGAGCTCAGTGAGATGGTTTGTGAGCATAAGGCAAAATGAGTTGGGCGACTTGGTTAATGTGTTACTTTGTGGTGTTACTAAGAAATATTGAGCTTTAGGTGGTAAACTCTTGTTTTTCATGTTTTCTCTCCTCCCAACTGCATTCACTAAAAAGTTCTGTCTTCTGCCAACGATGCCCTGAACCAAGGGCTTTCCCGCCCCCAAGAGAAATGCTTTTCCCTTGGAAAAGGAGCAGAGCAGAGTCTGGGACAGCATCAGAGCTTGGCATCTGGGCAACATCTCAGCCTCAGCACGAGTGCCACTACTCCACACCAAGGGGCAGAGTAACCCCAGGGTTGGTACCTGCAGTAATTAAAGAGGGGACAAATAAAACCATGGGGAGTGATGAGATTGTTCCGCATTGTCAGAAACCAATGAAGTCAAAACAGACCCAGAAAAGTTTCATTAGTCCAGTTTTTATTCAAATTAAGTGATGGGGAACTACAGTGTGATTTTCTTTCATAATATAAATACATCAGTGAAGAATGCTTGAGTCGTTCGTTGCACTGGACAAGACAGCTGTCAAGAGAATTATTTTGCAAAGTCCTTTGTCCTCCACACTCATGCAAAAAAAATCTTTAATTTAAAAAATGAGCTTAAACAGTCAACCAACTTGTTACAGTATACTGTCAGCTACTGAACCAACAAAGTCTGGTTTACAAAACCAAAAAATTTCACACCCAGGTAAATTATTTCACAATCATTCGTTACCCTTAAGGGTTTTTTATACATAAAATATACAAATTAAAATTATCAATATTTATTTATTTATTGTCACTGTAGAGGAAAATAATTTATAAACCCATAAACAAAGAGAAGGGCAGATGAAAAAAAGTGAATGAGCCCATATTCAGACTGTAATGTCCAGCACACTCCCAAACACTGCAGCTTTGAGCAAAAATTATGCTCACATGAAAGTGATTTTTGGGCATGATGTGGGCAAAGGGGACAACTGCTTTGATAATATATTAATAATGAATCCCAAAGGTTAAGAATGAGCTGCATTCATCTGTTGAACCATCACAATTAGCTTGATGAACAGCATTTATCTGTTGAACCATCACGTTGGCTTGATGAACAGGCATCACACCTCGCTGGATATTAAGGATTTTGGTCTCCAAACATTGCAAACAAGAGAACAGTATTGAGCTTTCATGGTGGTGACATGCTGCCAAGTGTATTTATGGTAATTACTTGTTTTACACATCCATAAAAAGACATTGTTTGGATAAACTGAATGAACTGAAAATTGATTTTAATCACCCCCAATTTATCTATCAGGCACCAATGGAAAAGATGGACTTTATTCAAATGTGTTTAAACAACAGATTGCTTGAGGCCAATCTACCCTGCATTGCAAGCCCAGCAGGGCGTGCACCACATGGATGCTGTTGGGGTTGGGGCACAGCCTGGGGTGAGCAAGAGCAAAGCCCCCTTTGGGAAACCCAAGGCCAGGGTCCCCCAGGGGGTCAAGCACAGGGTGACCCCTAAAAGAGATGACAACAGAAGGAGCTGAGGAAAGTGTTCATATTCACAAAGGACCAGTGTGAGGAAGAGGCCCAGGTGCGGTCTGTACAGCTTTTAGTAAAACTCCTGCAATAATTTGTCTGATTTTGGCAGCCTGGGGGGTTGTGCCCAGACTGATGTGGGCAGAGTATCTCTGTCTTCAAGCAGCTCATGCAGGAGCCAAGAAACAGAACCACCAAGTGACAGCCTGTTCCCCAAACTACCCTGGAACCAAATCAAATCAGGGTATTGAAATTGTTGTAAAATAACCAATAATAACCAATAATCTAAGACCCTATAGGTGACTGAGGTAATGGGTTTGAATTTATCTCATAATGTGGAGCCCAATGCTGTCCTTCTAACATTAAAACCAAAACAAGAGCTATCCCAGATCTTTCTTACAACATGGCATTGCTTGTGCAGAGGACGTACAGAGTCACACCTACACCACAGCCAGCAAAAACCACACTGGAGTGCACGAATTAGATACAGAATTTAACAGAAATTTCATTGAAGACCATAAAAAGCAATCCAAAAATTATTTTAAATTGTCTTATAAAAATATTTACAGTAAAATTTGTTAGTGCTAATGCTACGTTTTCAGTCCTAGAAAAAGGCAATCTGTAAAGGGTCTGGCTCAGGTGCTCAGAATGAACAATACAAACACGAAACCACACACCAAAGACAAATTCCAAAAGCATTTTGGGGGTGGGGGGTACAGCTGGTTCATCACATGTTACGGTTGTTCATATTGCATAGCTGGAAAACGAGGTCACTTGACTTGCATAACACTGCAAGGTTTGGGAAGGAAGGGAGGAAACAAACGTGTCATTTGCCATCGAGGAGAACTGGCTGCAGCTGGGAACAGCATCACTCATCCCTGGCAAGGGCTATGAGTCCTAGCCCTGTCCAGCAAGCCACAGATCTGGGCCAGCACTGGGCAGAAATGCCATTTTACAAGACCAGAAAACCACCAAAACTCGTTTTCCTTATGAGCAAAGAAGGTTTATGAATAGATGGATAGCAGCAGATAAAATTATCCCACCTCCAGGTACACCCATTTTTCACATCTGGCAAACACAGAAAATTGCAGTCTTGCACCTCTCTAGCAGTACCTACCAATTTTTATCTCCAGCAAGAATGAACTCATAGTCTCTGGATAATATTTGCCTTTGCTCCAGTGAAGCCAGAGGTCTGAGAATGTTGGCTGGGAACTGTTCCCAACCACTGAGCTGCAGTTGGGCTGTACAGTAGCTTATACAATAGTTTATTTAGCTTTGTGTCTATACCAGACCTAACAAGGGCCACGTGTGCCCAAATGCTTGTCCAGCCTTGTCCAGTCACCTCAGCCTAACAAGAGATGCTACCTCTGACCAAAATGCTTTGTCTGTCCCATTTTATCCTTTATTCCCAGATTGCATGGAAGGGAAGCAACTTTTGGGCCAGTGAATTTGAGTCTGTCCCAACTGAGGCCACATCACCTTCCTTATGCCACCATAAAGGTGCATCTCAGGACTCTGATCCAAAGGCAGCTGCAGTCAGGGAAATATTCCTACTGGGAGACATTCCTACCAGCCTCAATGGCTTTTACAGTAAGCAACACCTCAGAGGAGAGCAGCGTGTCACACTATTATTTTGGCACGTTTTGCTGCAGATTGTAAAACTCAAAGCAAAAGGTTTAAAGGGTATTATGGAAAAGACTAATTTTTTTTTAATTACTATTTTCAAGACCTCTGAGCTCAGATACAGTGGAAGGGTAGACATAAAGAATAATAATGTCTTTTCTTTAGACAGCTTGCCCTTGTTCGTAAAAGCAAGAACATCCAAAGAGGAGTGGGAATTACCTCACATTCCCCATGAAGGCCAGCCCCCCTGCAGGGCAGTGACACAACACAGGCACCCATCTTACAAGGACTGTGTCAACTCAAACACCAAAGACTACATATTTCTAGAAGTATCCCACTCCTCTACAAAAGCAGCTACACATGATGTAGTTTAGATCCCTCTGAAATAAATTTCTGAGTATTTTTCTTTTCTACTGTCGAAGGTCACACAGAGCAGCTCTACGGAGACAGAAACCAGCATAACACTGGACAGCTGCCCACAACAAAAACCCTCAGCTGATCTACAAGGGGAAAACAAAACAAAAAAACAAAGCAAACAACAAGAAAAAGAATAGAGAAAGTATTTTTCTTCACTAGCTCCCTTTAGCTGGGGAGCTTCTGGGAGCTCAGCCCTGCGTGCACAAGCATGTCAGAGCTCACAGGGAGACACAAAAAGGTATTTAAAAGTCAAACGTCTTCTTAAACAGAAAACTTTAAGAATTTGGTACATAAGCAAGACAGGTTGCTTACATCTGGATCTAGATTTGTGTGTTTTGAATAATCTTGTAAGTTCTTCATACTAATAGAGGAATGCTTTCAGTAAGGGCAAAACTAAAATAGCAATTACAGTGACAGTGATTAGTTAATCTCCATGCTCTGGAAGCATTAAAACACTGCAGGTATTTTACTTGGCTCATTAATCCCTGCTTGGGTGACAGAGGGCTCTCGCTGTATGGAATGTCTCTACATTAATGGCACCATAAGGTATTTTTTAACATCTAAATGCTCTATTATGAAATGGCATTGAAATGCTGGACAGAGCTAGAACTGAAGCTTTCAGCACAGCTGAAACGCGTGGGTTGGGAACATTTTCTATTCAAGCAACATGTGTTTCACAGGGGCAATAAACCCCACGGGAGCAGCAGTGTTGTGTGGGGCTGTGAAGTTTTGTGGGGCTCAGGTGCCGAGACTTCAGCCCCGGGGAAGGCACTGCCCAGCAGGTCCCGTCACGCACAGCACACAGCATTCATGGCAAGTAGAAAAACCACATGGTGTTTATTTCCACAAGCATTTCAGGGGTACATACAGCAGTCCAGGCATATACAAACGTATGACTGAGACAGTGTCGCACTCGAGCCAGACCACCCTGTTCCAGTCCATTTCTGCTGTTTTTCTCTGTTGGAACTCAGAAGTTTCCACTGCCAGTATTAAAGTCCACCCTCCAGGCACAGTAAGTAGTTCAACCAACAATGTGCACAGAGCATCAGTAGCGAAGAAATCCAGAACCGTTCGTTTTTACTCACATGCCCAAACGTAGCAGTTTTGTTTCACACAAGAAATTCCGTGCCTGCAGTCCAAGCACAGTGTTTATCTCAGGACACATGCCATCGAGAAGAACAGTTGATTGCACCACAGATAACAAGCAACACCTCGTGTCTAGCATGGAACATGTCCCCAGAGGGATTTTCACTTGGCTATGCAATCCACTGGAGAGTGGATGATGCTTGCAATTTGTCATGCTAAGACATTAACAGCAATGAGATGGGTCAAATCAGAGGTCAGCCATCTTCCCAACACCACCTAGCTGGATCCACTTCACTTCTGCTCCTCACATTGCCTTGATCATGTGTCACAAGGGTTTGTGAATCACAGCCACACCTGTTGTGAGAACAGACAGACACAGTTACGGTAGCAGCGTCTCCTGGGTTGCCATGTGGCTACAATCATCCTGCAAAGCCAAGGGCCAGCAGCAAGGAAGGTGTTTACCACTTCTGTGAAAGTTTCTTCTACTGAAATCAGCATAAAACATACCAAAAAAGTAAAATTAAAGCTTCAGGGGGCACAGTGCTCAAGTTCATGGATGACCCCACTGCTGCCCACTCTCCCTGCCTGTTTACCTGCATAACTCCTCCCTGTGCTCATGCTGCTTGGCAACAACGTCCACTTGTCTGTGCTGGGGTTGTAGTATTCCACTGAGGCCAAATTGCAGGAACCATCATCGCCTCCCACCACGTAGAGGAGACCATTCACCGCACACACACCTCAAAGCAGAGCACAGATGGTAAGACATGGGCTAAGTCATCCCCCACAGCATGCTGCTGCCACATTCTGATTCACTCCCAAGCAGATCCCTCATCTCCCACTTTTATCACTTACAACACTGATCACATACACCACAAGCACATGAATTGCATTAAAAACCACACACAAGACAACTGAGCCAACCACCACAGAAAGGCTGATCGTGGTTACCTGCATTTCTTCTACACATATTCATGTCTGCTACTTGCTTCCAGGTGTTTGTCCCTGGGTCGTAGACTTCCACACTCTTCCTCACCAAGGGCCCGTCGTGGCCCCCGGTGGCGTAGAGCAGCCCGCTGAGCACACCGACACCTGCCGAGCACAGCCAGGTCAGCCACAGCACAGGGACAGGGCTGCACATCCCTGGTTCTCACACTGGGCATGGCAAGGCACTTCCAAAAATATGGGCCACGTGTGCATCAAGATCACCAGGCACGTGGTCAGCTCGGCACCCACCCACCCCGTGGCACTACAGCAGCCTGCACAGTAATGCCTGGCAGATGTCCCCTCTCAGGAAGCTGTCGGGCTATCCAAGATCAGCACTCTAGTCCCACGACATTCCTCTGCCTTTATTCCATCTCTTTGGATTGACTTGCTCCCTGCCTCCCACCCCACCTTGTTTCCATCTGCCTGATATTTTTTGCCAGGACCCTCTGCTTTTAGCCTGATTCCCCCTTTCAGGACTTTTATTTTTCTTTTTCCTGCTGCCATTGTGCCACATGACTTCATCCCTTGGGTGATCTTCCTCTCCTCAACAACTTACAGCTCCAGCTCTTGAAGTTGCCACTTGGTTCCTCTCCTCCCACTCCCACCCACAAAACCTGGCAGCACTTAGCACAGACAAGGTGCCTCCAATGCCACCTTCTCAGCCATTTTTGAAGGTCCCTGGCTGAATCTCTGGGAATGACAGGGATCTTAAAGCTACTTCTGCCTAATATTAAGTAAATTAATTAATTAAAATGTTCACCAATCCATGAGAGTTAAAACTTCCAGCAACATATCTTCGTTAATAGGTTCAAAGGCTTCTATTAAAATTAACAAGGTGGGATGTTAGTAAAACAGAAACAGATCTGAATCACATCATTTCAACCATGGGCACTAACCGGTGTGCAGGGAGGAGAGGGGCCCTGCCAGCCTGATACCAACAGGTTTTTGACTTGCAGGGATCTTTCCTGTTTGGGAAAGGAGAGGACAGGAACAGCTGCTGAGCCAGAGAACAGGCACCACCCAGGCTCAGCAGCTCCATCAGGAACAGCCCCATTTGGGGACAGGTCTACCACAGTCACCTCTCCCTTCTCCAGATCATCTTAGCTTGCTACTGCTGGGTTTGGTTTGGGCCAGCCATCTCTCACTGTACCTAGAGGTGCTAAAATCCTAATATGACACTGGGATCCATGGTTCACCTCTGGCAAACAGATAATTAATCTCTAATGGCCATAAATATCCACCTTACTGGGCCACATCCTTGGTCTGCTTGAAGCACTCCAACGTGCACAGCTTGGGAAGAGCAGAACACACCCAAGTGTGAGTCCTGGCTCCTGAGCTGTGCCAGGTGTCTCCCCGATCACTGGGAAATGGAAAGTCACCTTAGTGCATCTGTGCCCAGCAGCCTGGGTGTGCAGCACCTTGGCATTTGACTATATTCAGCTGTTAATAAAATTTTTTTACTTTTAAGAAATCATTTAATTAGTAAACTAATTTAAACAAGCAAGAGAATAAAAGAGTCAGAAACACTCTCAAGCTTTTTGACATGAAACTGCCTCCTGGTGCAGTTAAGACGGCACACAGGGACAGGCCATCCCTGCCAGAAGGAGAAGGGGACCCTCCAGCTGGTTCAGCAAACCCTGAGGGAGTGTTCAAAAATGTACAGATGTGGCACTTGGGGACGTGGTTTAGCAGTGAACGTGGCAGTGCTGGGTTATCAGTTGGACCTGATGATCTTAAAGATCTTTTCCAATCTAAAAAAGATTCAGGATTCTACAAAATCTGGGCAGCACCTGCACATCCCCACAGCCCCAGTGTCTGGATTAGGGTGGCCCCAGAGACTTGGGGACACCTGTCCTCACCCCCGCTAGATGTCAGCACAGTGTCATTTCTGGAGCTGTACAGCAGATTGTGCTGCAGCACCACTGCTGGCCAGTGGCACTGGGCAGTCCCCTCCAGTGCCTGCTGGAGGGACATCTGGGGGACAACCAGAGGAGCTCAGCCTTCAGGTGGGGAACAGAAAACTGCAAAGAAATTTGGCAGGGGAGTACGAGCATTCCTAACAAAGGACTTGCCGCATGGAGAAACACTTGCAAAGCAGCAGTCAGAGCAGAATGTTTCCAGCAAGGACAGCTCACTAACATCCGTCTCACTACAGGCACAAACTTCTTGCTGTTTCAACACACTGCCAACAACAGGAGTTCTGCTCTCCTGGAAGGCTGCACTGGGCTAGATTTAAGCATCAAGCAGATACTACACACCTGTTCAACAGAACTCAAACCAACAGTGTGTCCATATTTGCCTCACCTGGAGCTACAGAAAAGATACTGGAGAGAGGAAGCAAAGAGAGGGTGTAGAGAGCAGCCTCTCAAACTGTCCAGCTCAACAGGGAACTCCCACTACAACTTAACCTGTGGGGTCATTTCAGCCCCAAAGAGCAGCCCCCAGGCTTGGCTGCCTGTGGGTAACTGCACAATTTAACATCAGGGAGGACTCACAGCACACACTGAGCATTAGGACCAATAGTGGCAAATTTCCATTCACCTGAAGAGGATTTTAAATGCAATGGATAAGAGCTCTTATCCTTTTCAGAGAGGAACAGTCACAAAGAAGACAAATTGCTACCTGGCCGAAGACCATGTAGGAAATTAGAAACCATCAAGACTAGAAACCAGTCCTTTTACAACAGGTCCTTTCCTCTAATCCCCCAGATCACAACTCTTGCCAACAAAAAATACACTAAAACTAGCTTAGCAGGGGCAACCTGAAATTAATTTTGTTATCTTGCACATCACCTGACATGCAGATGTGGTTTGTGTTGCAAGGCACCCACTGGATGCTTGCAGGAAGATCCAAAATGAAAATCCATCTGAGACCCCTCAATGATAGGGGAGAGGGAGGTGCAGCTTGGCTTTCCCGTGCCCAGCTGTGTCTGCAGCTGGTGATTTAGAAAGAGAACTCTGTTTACAAGTGAGATGCATCTGTTAGCAGGGCTACTAGAGACACTGAACATTATTTCATTAATCCAGAAATTAATCTCAATTTGGCAGATTTTGTCAAAGTCAGGAGTGCTGCTGAGAGCTTCCAAGCCATTCCGTTTTTACCCCTCATGGGAAGGCGGGCAAATAAGAGGTTGCACTTGCAAGCCCAGCAGTGCCAAATCCCAGTTTTGCACCCTGTCTGCGAGGAGAGAAGGTGGTGCCCATCCTGAGCAGCCGTGGGAGCCAGTACCTGCCCCGCTGCGCCGCGTGCTCATGTCGGCCACGTAGGTCCACTCGTTGGTGGCGGGGTTGTACTGCTCCACCGTGCTAAGGCACTGCCGCGACGCTCCGTCGTAGCCCCCCACGGCGTACAGCTTCCCTGGAACAGACACAGCCATGGCTCACATTGCAGTCACAGCCCGGGGGGCACGGATCCTGCATGAGGGGGGCTCTAGGGACACGCCTAAACCTGCTGGGATGTCTGGGGAAAAGCCTAGCGAAGGGACCTGGAGTGGACTCTCAGACAGGAGTGACTGTTTGTAAAGCTGTTGAACTGTAACACAAGGATTCAACACAACAGCTTAATCAGAAGTCAACAGCCCAGAGAGTTTTCCAAATTATTTGTTGGCCCAGGAGAAGAGGGAATATCAAAGCGTGTTCTGCTGCTGGAGGATTCCCCCCGTTCAGGTGTGCTGTCAAAGGCTGTCAGTGCACATTAATTTCAGCATCATACAAGCGATACATATGAAATAGCCTCTTACAATAATATAATACCTGCAAAGAAACCTAGACCTGATTTTGAAGAACTTGGGCCAAATCCAAACCCAGCAATGCTGCGAGCACAGCGGAGGCCAGCCTGGTCACTCATGCCCAGTGATGACAGCACAGGAGATACACCGTGTTGTGTTGTGAGGGTCTCTGGGATATCTGACCCTCTCTGCCTCAACTCACTGAAAGCTGATTAACACACACTCACTGAGACCAGAGAAACACAATCAGATATCGTGGGACTGCATCACACATGAAACAAGGTTGATGCTCTACTGTGTCCTCTGTTCCCAGGCCTGACTGAAACTCTTCCCTTGTCTCCCTGTATCATCTATCAGCTTGTTTTGCATTTAGGCAGTAAACTCTCTGGGCAGAAAGGGATTCTTCTTACTAAAGCAGCCAGCACAGGGCATTCTGGTTCAAGTCCAGATCTCCTAGATGCTACAATAAACAGCAATTAATAAAGCTCAACAAATATGTAGAAAAAGTCTAACCTAAATTTTTGTACAAAACCCGGAAATAATATCAACTCTCAATCCATGACAGCAGAGCCTGGCCATGAATGACCTGCACAGTCCTTTGCGTGCAAGACTCCCACCAGCAGTTATCTTCAGCCTTAGGCTTTTGCATCCTCCTGTTTCTGGATGTTTACAAGACTCCAAGAACAGGCTGGCTCTTTTCTTTCTCCCTCAGGCCTACTCATGGCCTCCTTCTACATCTTCCTGTCTCTATGAACATTTCAAACTCTTATTTGTGCTGTTGGTCCTGCCTGTCAATGATATTGGTCCATTTGTCAATGGATCAGGCAAGAGTGCCAGTCCAAGCAAGACAAGGTCAATTTCCCCGGCTGGCATCGATTATTAGGTATTTTCAGGATTTTCAGTATTCACAGACATCAGATCAAATTTTGTCACATTCAGATGAACCCTGTGGATTAACTGCAGGCTGCAGCTTGTTTCCTACACCAGTATGATGAGCTCTTGTCCCCATCACACGCCCTCATTATTTTTATCATGAACTCCAACATATGCAACACTTATT
Source organism: Gymnorhina tibicen (assembly GCA_013399875.1). Lineage (NCBI taxonomy): Eukaryota > Metazoa > Chordata > Aves > Passeriformes > Artamidae > Gymnorhina > Gymnorhina tibicen. The sequence goes on along the minus strand of VXAZ01006709.1, from coordinate 1,051,658 downwards.
TGTGCTTTCGAACAAAGCAAAGGAAAAGGATTTCATCAGTCTCCAGTAGAAAATCTGCCCATAGAAATGCATCTCTCAGGTCCATATTTAATAATTTTTCTGCTTTCAAGTCACTTGAGCAAATTCCAATGACTGACAGCAGCCCAGCACTTCCCAAGCATGGGCCAATTTTGAAGGAGGTGCTACTTAAATACGCAAATTTAAGTTAATGGCCACTATTTATTCTAACTTTATCTCCCTCCTCCTTCTCACATAAACACGTTTTGTGTACATTAACATATTCCATGTGTTTCCCACTCAAACAGGTCAAACCAAATCACTGTAAAGCATTGTTTATAATAAGGCTCATGCCAACACGTCACTAATTGGAAAGTGCTACACCATGCTAAGGACAAGTTCAAATAAAGCCTTTCACTTGCTTCAGAATAGATTTTGTAAAGGAAGAAGTGGTTCCTACTTAAACTTTTCATTCTCCTGATTCCAAACCAAGCTGCTCAGTTCCAGCTCCCTCAAGTTTGGTGCTGACACAGAGGTGCCAGCAGATGACACCATCCCCCCAGGCCTCCCACCTTGCTCCGAGCTGCCGCAGCACCAGCCTTTGCTATCGTCAGCCCCTGCTCATTTCGGAACCACAGCAGAGCGTGCTCTGCCTGATGTCAATAAACACAGGTTTTAGTATTCCTGCCAAACCACCAGCTTGGGGCTGTGGGACGAGCTCTGTTCCTATTTCTCTGGCTGAGCAGATTTTCTGTGATGGGTATTCCATCCACGCAGCGTCTGCCGGCAGCAACAGCATCCACTGCACAACAGCACTGGCTTTCACCAGCCACAAGCAGCCCAGGAAGAATTTGGATTCAAAGAAACCTGCACACACCTAATTGCATTCACAGGAGGCAGGGGCTGGTCTGATACAGGTTTGAGGCTCTTGGAAAGCTACACGTGATTTTTCACCAAGATAAAGAGGAGAATGGAAAAAGTTGCAGCAATTACATCATATAAAATCAATCTTTCCCAGCTGGTCTAGGGAACAGTTCTTGCCATTCCCTCCTACTGCGCTTAACCATTCAGGCTTCTCTTTGACACAGTAACATTTGCTTGATGGAAATGACTGCTGATTTTCTTACCCTCCACAACTCCAACTCCAACACTGCTTCTTCTTGTGTTCATGGGAGCCACAAAAAACCACTCATTGGTTTTATAGCTATAGGCCTCAACTGATGCCAGACCTAGTTAAAAAGGGGATACACAGGTTTTCTAATTAAAAAAAAAGAGAAGAAAAAAAGATTGGTGTTGCACTTTTATCTGCCTTCCACCTCCTCCCAAGCCCGTAATTCCCACCACACTCCTGCAATCCCACTCCCTAATCCCTTGCCTTTCAGGCTGGGACCAGCATGTCAATGCCACTTCTTCAGTGGCTGAAAAAACTGTTACCCCATCACCCCTGCCCTAGGACTGCTGCCTCTCCAATGTGCTGAGGACACCAAGGTGAGCAGAGTCCAAACTCCAAGCCCAAAACCCCCATGTCCTTTCAAGCATTATAAAACGTCCATGAAAAGGTTTAAAAATTCCCCCAGACCCTGCTGCAATAGTTAGTTCAGGGCTTAACCAAGTGGCAAAGCTTTACAGCAGAAGCAGAGGTGTGAATCTAAACACGCAGCTATGCCAAGAAAAATCCTGGGCATGCACACCCTGTAAGATGCCTTGCTAGCATTTTATTCATGTTGCTATGAAAAATTTAACTGAAACAAGGAAAAATCCCTTTTCAGCCCAGAAAAAGCATAATCATACAGAGAATGAGGCTGAAAGAACTTTTTCACTGAAGAAAATAACAAGGGTGAGATTCTGTGCAATTACTGACGGGTCAGAACACGCACGTGGGTAGTTACAACACGCACCAAACCCCATTTCTGGCTCCTTCCCTACAGAACCATAGAGGAAGGGCACAGGAACCTCTCTAAAGCTCTGCAGTCTCTGCAGGGCCTCTGAAAACACTTTTTTCAGGTCAGGCACTGCCTGGTTTTTGCCCGGTCACCTACCAGTGCTGCCATCAAAGCCGCCCACTGCGTACAGGAGGTCATTGAGCACGGCGGCGCCCAGGGTGCTGCGTCTCTCCTGCATGCTGGCTATGGATGTCCACTGGTCCTTCACGCCGTCGTACACGTCCACCGTGCGCACCCGCAGGGACCCGTTAAAGCCCCCGACAGCGTAGACATTGCCAGCCATGAACACCACACCTGAGAAAACGGGAGAGGGTTTTACAGCACACAGTTTGGGAAGCGAATAGGATCTGTCTAGATCCTGCTTGCCTGCAGGGTGTGAAAGGCAGCTGGGAAGAGCAGAATACGGGCGAGGCTTTGACATTTTCTGCAGGTTAACAGTGTTGAAGTCAAGCATGGTAAAACATACGTGTCATATGGGAGGTGAAATGCACATAAAAACATGGCAGCATAAGGCACAGATGGAGTTCACACCTGAATGAGTAACTCTGTGAGCCAGAGGGAACACCAAATGGTGAGCCACATTCACAACCCTGTCAGATGTTTTCAGAGGAACACTTCCAACTTAAAGATCTGCTCTCCATCACCCACTCCTCAGCACCAAGAGGGACTGACTCAGCTCCTTTGATTTCTCACTAGGAAACCAGCAAGAAAAACTGGACCCCTGTGGGCTGCCAAGACAGCAAGCGGGGAGGAGGAGGGGAGACACTGATGGAGAAACAGCCAGGAGACAGAGAGATGAAGGGGAGACAGTGGCTATGGAGAGCTGACACACAGGAGCAACCCCACTAGAGAGCAGAAAATTCAACCTGAACGAGAAGGGAAAGATGTCTGTTGGGAAAGAAGAGGAAGAAATGGCAAAAAGAAAGAGCTGCTTGAGGCCAGGGGTACAGAGGAAGGCTAAAGGGAGGACTAAGGACGTCCATCCAGTGCTGAAGAGCTGCATTAGGAAAAGAAGGTTGCAGCAAAAGTTCCCATTACCTGCTCTGCATCTCCGTGAGGGAAGCTCAGCAACCTGATCCCACCGCTCCTCCTCAAAATCATAGCACTCCACACTGCGAATGGCTTTGGGTGCCTGCCCACCCACCACAATCATCACCTGCAGAGGGAACAGAAGAGCTGGAAAACCTCAGACATGACCCTGGGCAGCTGCTCTCTTCTTTGCAGAGAAACCATCACTACAACCTGGTCAAGAGCAGCTGCCAAAACATGTGCTGCAGGCCAGCTAGAAGCCTCTGCAGGAACACTTATTTCAGGCAATTATATTTCAAGGGGGAAAAATTTATCTCCAAGCTAATGCATGCTAAATATGGCCACCCCCATTTACCCTTCCTCACTGTGTCCAAGGTGGGCAACTTGCCCAATTTCCCCTTGAAATACAAAACCTTTTGGCACCATGGCATATGCAAGACTCATTGCAAAAGTATTTTTAAGTGAAGAAGATTCCAGCATAATTTCCACTGGCGGCCCACTGTTTAGTCATTATCTCCATGGCGGTGCTAAAAATAATCAATGCCACTTAGCAAATAAAACGTGACAGCTGCAGTGCCACCTGTGGGGAAGGCGACACTCAGGGAAATCACCAGAACTGTTCTGACCGGGGGGGTCTGGGCTGCTCAAGGATGTGATTTGTCAGCTTCATTAAGGCTTTTGGCTGCCACAGGTATTGAAGCAAATGCAGGAATTAAACTCTGAATTCCTTACAGGTAGCAAAGAGCCATGTGAAGGTGATCGAGGGCAATCTCAGGAGGGCAAGAACCGCTCTGCCGGGTCAGGCTAAGGCTTCATCCAGCCCCAGGCTCCACTCCCAGCAACAGCAAGGGGTGGACACTGGTGGGAAAGTGAGAAGACCAGAAGACCTGGGCAGCATGCAGTGTGGTCCTTCCCAAATCTCCCCTGTCTGCTGCCAGAAGACAAACTATGGGTGCCAGGAGCCTGCAGCTCTGCACTCGAGGGTGCCCATTGCTCTGAGCCCCAGCTGGGCACTGCAAACCAACACCTGCACAGGCAGCCAGCCCCCAAAACACCTGCACTGACAAGCAGCTGGACCTGCACTTTGTTCAGCACACATTTCATTCAACTCTCCACAGTCATCAAGAGGGAGGATTTGCTCCCCTTATCACAGAAAATCAGCAGGACAAACATTACCCAAGACAATCTGATTTTTACAAGGCCAAGGAGCTAGAAACAAGATAATGGGGCTTCAAATATAGATAAAGAGTAGATGGAAAACTGGTTTTAGCCTCTTCAAGGCAGCTGGGAGTAGCTGAGAGGACGATGGTCACTTGAGGTCACTCGGGTAACAAACTCAACTCCAAGCAGGGTTGCTTTAAAAGTAGAGTGCTAGACAGCAACTTAAAGAATTTGAAGAGCATGGAAATAGTGGCCTGTTTGATCTACAAAGATGAGAACATGACATTAGAAACCAAATTGAGTCTAAATTAACAGCCTGACTAGTTGTGTAACAGTCTCCCATGGCAAGCTGCAGGGCTTCACACGATTACAGAATTAAGGGATTTCACAGCAGAAAATAATCCCAGGACAAACAGGCCAGATGAAAGTTTCTCTGTAACAGGATTGCTGAAAGATCATCACCTTCTTCCCTTTCTTCACAGTTCAAAAGAAGGGAGGAGAGACCTGCAGAAGATTTGGGTTTGTACTCATAGGTCATGCTATAAAAGGTGTTGAGAACCTGTGAACTCACTGATTCGCTGTTCCTTTTATCCTTAACTACTTTAGTCCTTGAACAAGGGCCATGTCAGCCCTTCATGATACCCCCAAAGCTGTGTTCTACCAACTTCATCTCAGCAGCAGCAGGCAGAGGACACTGACATACGCTGCCAACATGCTGCAAAGCCACAATTTCTCAGTGGACAGTCCAGTATCCAAATATCAGAAACAGTACAGATCTCATACACGTCCCACAAAGCAATCTCATTATCATTTGTGCTTGGAAAAATAACACACTGCGGTTCTGATGTCTTAGAATCTTCAAATGTTTAGTAAAAACTTCAGTGGCAGTCTGTTGAGAGACATTGTGCCAAACTCTGTTTATCTCTGGGGCAGAGGGAAAAGTTCCTGTGGTCGTTGTTTTCTTCACTAATAAAGTGGTGGCTGGAGCATCACACGCCTGCAGGATAAACGTGGGGAGTAACAAGGATTATTTACTCAGTTGCTGCTTTGAGTCTATTGAAATGCGCTTCAGACTTCCTGCCCACGGGGCTGGGTGCTGTTGTTTCCTGCTTCCCTGGCTTCTGATTATGGATACAGGAAACGAAGAGACACCTACTGTGACCCTCCTCAGCAGGGCTCCACAACCCGTACTAGCCAGCAGCAACCTCAGCCAGCCCTCCCAGCACTCCAGCAGCTGCCTGCAGCCACTCCACGGGTCAGAGAGCCACCAAACCACTTGCGGCTGACAAAATGTTTCAAGAGCAGAGATATTCCTTCCCCTAAGGGTTTATCTAAGTTTATCCAACTTAATTATCTTTCCTTGCTGGGCATAGGCAATGCCAGACGAGGGAATAAAACACTCAAAGCACAATCACTGAGTTAGTAAAAGTAACATGGCAAGTTCTCAGGCTCCTGTAAAAGACTGAAAATGCCACCAGGAACAGGGGGTGAGGTGACACGAAGTGCTGAGCTCAGCTTACCTTTGGCAAGCTAACGGGAGTCCTTGGCTTCGTCCTGGGATTCTTTATCAGTTGCCTTTGATCCAGAGGAAGCAAATGATATTTCATGGCCTCGATAAGGAAGTCTTTACAGGTGTTGTTATTCTTGATTAAAGCTTCTTCTTCGACTGTCTGAGAACATGCACACACAACAAAGATCATTTAAACTGGCACAGGTAAGGAGCTTTGTGGAAAGAACATGTAACCTGGAATTTCTCTTCCAAAGTACTAACACTAACTCAGTTTTTGCTTTTACTCTTCTGCTTACAGACTCAGCAACAGACCAAATTACCCATCTCAGACACAAACAGCCAAGCCACTGATTAAGGAGCAACCAGCAGCTTAAGTGCAAGTATTAATGACTTTGCAGACTAACCTGTACCAGGTAATCTCTGGGCAAAAGGGGCAGGCGAACATGCTCCATCAGCTTAGCCATGTGCTCTAAGCGAGATTCCTTCTCATAATTTATCCAAGAGATAACTGCTTCAAAGACCTACACAGATAAAGTACAATTAAATGGGGAAGAGAGAACTCCCTTGCAGTCACCCACCCAAAATCAGAAGCATGGTGATTTTAGAGCATCGAAGGGAGAGGGTGCAAGATCTCTATCAAACAGATGAAAAAGTTGTGACTGCACAGAGCACAAGCAGCACTGTAGCAGAGAGCTGAGCTGACCGTGCATGTTAACAAGCAACCTCAAATCTAGATGTGCTGTATCACTCCCAGAGCTAAGTGCATGTCCAGAACAATCATATACCTCTTGGACATTAGCACTGGAAGGCAGCCAGGAAACTTAATGAGCCTGCTGACATTAGCACTGAACATTATTCATGGAATCAGCCACAACAATTACTCCTGATAACATAGATCTCCCTCCTCCAGGAGCCTGGCCACACATAAAGTCACTATGGTTGCATTTAATCACTGCACCAGTTCCACCAGCCCCCAGAAACCAAGAAGTCTTGAGGACAAGTTCCCCACACACAGGACAAGCCCCGCCTGCAGCCACAGAGCCTCTGCACTGCGTGCATTTCACTGCTAAAAATACTTGGATACTCCAGGCTGGGGACCAAAGGCACACCAGGCTTCTGGCCTGAACCAAAATCTAGTTTTACTTCCAGATCCAGCTGGTTGAGATAAGCATCCAGAGCTGGAGTCCGTGACGAAGTGCTCACAAACAGCCCCATGGGCAGAGCCCTCACGACGCACAGGCGCGGGAGAAGCGTCCTATGTGGGCTCCTGTATGAATATGCATGTGCTTATATAACCGTGAGCCAGGCTCACAAAAGAAAGGCCTAAAAATGTCACCGGGAGTGGGAAAGGCTTCCTGAAACACCCAGCAAGGCAGGAAGAGGGGCTGATGCAGTCTCAGATGCTGCACAGCAGGATCTGTATCACTGCAGTGGAGTTTCCCCACAAAGAGAGAATTAAATTCTGACGCACAACTCACATCTACAGGCAACACTCCCCAAGCTCTCTCACTGCCCAGTTACCCAGGGGTGCTGAGCAGAGACCCTGTCTGTGCTGTGCTTCCCCCCAAAAAGCATCCCTGGCCCTTCCCTCCAGCATGCCAGGCAAGTGCCCTTGGTTTCAGCTTCCTTCTGGGGTCACCAAATGGTCAGGCCAATTTGCACAGATAATTCTTTCTTTCTTTCCATCCCTCCCATCACTCCCCAAGAAACCATTTTGTTTGGCTCTAGGTCACTAATTTGACAAAATTAACCAAAAATGAGGGCACCATCTTTCAATCTTCAATTGTTGCTGGTAAATGTATTTGCAGGAGGCTTTGGCAGACACATCCTGCCATGAAGGAGATGCAGAGCAGAAATGGGTTTCTTCCTCTTAGGCTGAACTATACACTCTTAAAATGCAGTAAAGCACCAGCCTCATTTCCTGTGCCAACAAAGCTCCTGCTGAACTGTTTGGAATTCAGGACACTGCAATGAGGATTTAAGCAACACAACAGGGAGCGGTATAATCAAACCGCAGCAAATGCTGAGGAGAATAACTACTGCAGAGCCTTTAAGTATTCTAAAATTAAAATAAATAAGCAAGCAAACATTTTAACTTTGGCTATGAGGCCTTTAAAGTAGAAACTGGGTTGTTGTGATATTTTTTTTAATTGCAAATGAGTGTGGAAGGAGGATAAAGCAAATGTTTAGCCGACAAACAGGCTTTTCATTAACCTCTTCTGCACAAAGGCTGAGCTGCAGAACAGGTCACAGGGCTGGGACATACCCAGCTACAGGTCAGGAGGACAGTGAACAAGTCTAAAGGAAGTAAGGCAAATGTGCACTAGGAATAAGCTGCTTCCTCGGTGCTAGAGTCTACTCCTGAGTTAGGCAAGCACTGATGCTTCCCTGCCATGCCTACTCTAAAAATAATTAAAAAAAAAAAAATCAGATTCTGGCACCTTCCATTGGCTCTGATTCCAAATTTCAGGAGGAGAGGGGAAAAGGCTTCAATCCAAGACAGCAATATCTCTATTTAAAGGCCACATCTGTTTCCACTCCTGCCGTGCCCTCCCTCCACACGCCGTGCCCGCTGCAGACCCCGAGCAGCTGCTGCCGCTCCCCCGGGATTCTCCAGCCACGCAGGACCTGCTGCCAGGGTGGGATGGACAAAGCAGTTGCCCGCACAGCTTGATTTAGAGCTGAGGCAAAGGCTGAGGTAGCAGCTGGCACCTGCCTGGCTGCAGGAGCAGTTCCGAGCTTGGGAGAAGTAAATTTCCCACTCTATGGAGCAGAAGGGTAAAAGCCCGGAATATCCCCTCTCTGCACACTGCCTAAGGAAAGAGCAAGCCCAGATGTTCTCTCAGTCTCTCCAGCCAAAAATCCATTTGTTAGAGATTCCCAAGAGTGAGGACCAAACCTTGCATCAGCTTCTGCTGCATGTCAGCAGCATGAGACAATGAATCAATTACCAGACTCTGTGGAGAATCCCCAATCCAAAAATTCCAACCCTTTAAAAAATTTCTTTAGCCACTGTTCTGAGTTGGCAGGAGACCATTCTTAAGCCCCCCCACTTCATACATCTTTAGTAAATAGCAAATAAATATTATTTTTATATGGTTTTTTTTAGCTTGCAAACAGTAAAAAGAGCCAATTAGGTCAGGTACAGAAAACATTAATAAAACTGTCTTCCAAATACTGTACTCACTTGTGGCAGAAAGAGCAAGCAGGGACAACAAACCTCTGCCCTATTCTGAAAGGGCCTGTGTAACTGCAGAGGCCGGTACAACAAGGGGGACAGAAGAGAAAGGAGGAGAATCTTTGAGTGATGAGGAAATGCTGTCACCATTTCACAATTAAAATAGATTTCTGTGCTAACAGAGAATTTTTGTCATCCTGATGGCCTAGGGGTATAAATGAGCCAAAACTGGTGAAGATAGGGATATATTTTATTAGGCCAGTTGGTATTAGTTGCAGGGTGGCAGAGGAAGGGGAGAACACACAAGTTCCTGAGGCATTCCAAGGGCAATTCTCCCTCCTTGATCTTGGCAGGACTCGGCTCTAACACTTCCCAGTGATCCAGGGATGGCAGTGCTCTGGCTCACAGGATGCAGTACATGTATGAGACACAGCAAGAACAGGAACAAGAAAACTTCTTGTGAAATCTGGCTATGACAATTAAGCTCCCAGATTTCTGAAGTATTTTGCACATATATACATGTGTATGTGTAGACTGGTATACACACATATATACTTTTATATAATTTGTTTTATAATATAGATCTCAAACATTAACAGACAGGAAGAATAAAGGTGAGGAAAGTGGCTTGTCTCTCATGAAGTTAACATGAAACAGCAGCCTACGAGTCTGTCCTCAATTTCCAGCACTTCTTTGAACTCCAGCACATTTCATGTTTATGTTCCATTCCCATTTTCTGCCTCTCTCCTGTTATTCAGATCTGTTGTTTTGAACGTGCAGCTTATGCTTACATTTCCTTCCACTGCCTTGCATTCTCAACAATCTTTTCTTTTACAAGTTCTTCTACAATCAGCTAAAGAAATACTGGGTTTGATTGTGTAAAGCTCAGATGAGGGAAGGAGCATTTTGATTCCCCTGGGCGCAAGGCCAATAAAAGCTTTTGAACAATGCTGCACAGGACTGGAAAAAATTGGTTACTAAACTTGCACTTCCCTTTGCAGGCTGCTTGGCTCAGGCAAAGCAATTCTGCTGTGAGTTCGTGCCATTTGTCGTTTCCCTTCCTGGCACCTCGCAGCCCTGCCAGGCGCCCCCGCCAGCCCCGCGCCTGCGGAAACGCGCGCCCGGAGCCTCCGAGTTTGCTGGCTCAGGATCAGCAGGGAGCATCCCTGTGTCCACACCTCACGTGGAGCAGGATTTCTAGCAAGTTTTACAGTCCCTATGGGCCCAAGCACCTCTGTATCTGCAGCCCAGAGGGACTGAGCAGGAGGAGAGCACACATGAGGATGTGCAGCCCAACCAGCAGCACCACCATACGCAGGTCCAGCCTCATCCCACCCAAACACAGATATCCAGCAAGGGCAATGAAGCTACAAACCACACAGTCCTCAAGCTCTCCTGTAGCCTCTCACAAGTGACCATTTACATTTAGGAACATGGTTTAGTGGTGGACCTGGCAGTGCTGGATTAGCGATTGGACTCAATGATCTTAAATGTCTTTTCCAACCTTCATGATTCTGTGACTCTACAATCTCCTCACAGTGACAATCTGGAGGTGAGCTGAAGGACTGGAGGCACGTGCCTGTCCCAGAAACCTGCAGCAGGTCACACAAGAAGCTCAGACCAGAGAATAGGGCTGGAGTTTACCAAACACCATAATCACTGGTCACCCTCCTCCCCAGGACTCCAGACTACACAAGATGTGCTGAACATTTCAACCACAAAGCAATATCAACCCGTGCCTTTTTCCCCTCTTTCATTAAAAACACTGAAGATGCTAGAAAAAGATTTCCTTCCTTCCTTTTGGTTCCTTTTTGTTGTTCTATCCAGCATGCAAGAGAAGCCAATATTCCTCCCCGGCCTAATGAAATTTGCTTTTTTTTGAGGTTTTACAGCAGGTATTAAATGCTTTACACAACAGCACATGGGAGTTTCCTAGTTTTCCAGAGAGGGAAAGTAGTTGGTTCTGAGCCCCAGGGCTTTTGGAGTGATATGGATCTGAGAGCCATAACTTCCCCCAAAGAACAACCAAGTGAAGGTCATTTTTATGTGTTTTTAGGATTCACATTATTTTAATTTTCCTTTCCACATGATCTCTGTTGGGGAATGGCCCCTAAGGAGCATATCATGATAACAGTTCCTGGTGTAAGATCTAGAAACATTCCATCATTCTTACATTCACTCTTACTATACAATTTACTGTACCTTTTCTTCAGAGGAGACTGTGAGCTTGTCACTTGATATTAAACTGCAAACCTGGTCCAGACTAAGGCTAAGAAATTCTTCTCCTAGCATCACCTCAGGGAAGTGCTGCTCTGTTCAACAAATGAAAAGGGGGAACAGAAAATCATAATGAAATCCATGTTTTCAGTCAATGGAAGGACCACAGCATTCAGAGAACAGCTCTTGTCCCAGCTCTAAGCCCCCGAGACAAACCCACGGCATCTGCACGTGGAACACAAACAAACCAGCCTCAGAGCAGGAGAACAAAATCTGATGTTGTTTCGAGTAGCACCAGCCCCATGAGACACTTTCATAAATGATACTAAACTTTCTGAAAAGCCACTGAGAATCTTCCAGTGGCAAATACAGTTAGAAGTGGCAATTGAGACAAGGGCCAATGTCCAAGGTAGTAAATAACCTGGCCACCTCGAGATTCAGTTCTTGCCCGCTTCAACAGGCTACGTAGCATCAGATCTGCTCAGTACCTGGGTCTGACTCCAGCAAGGGTCCTTGGTATTTGCATGTACTCCAAGGAAAGCCCATCTTTAACATGAATCAGTTTGTTTGGGTTTTTTTTGGGTTCATATGCCCAGCAATAGTGAGGGGTCCCAGGGCATCCAGCTGAACCTGTGTGTGCACAGGTACACAGAGAGGTGGGCAAGGGGGATCTTCATCTCATGCATGAACATGGGATCAGCTCTCCTCTCCTTCCACCGTTTACTGCCTTGCCCCAATAATGTAAATTTAACCTTTTTCCTGCTCCAAACCCTCAGCACCCACCTTTCCAGTCATTTTCCCCTTTCCACTTAGACTGCCATTGTACAAACTTCTATTTCTCCCTTTTTTGCCTCCAGATCCCTCCATACTGTAACTCTGGGAGCCACTTGAAAACAAAATGCACGTCACTGAATATAACCCCAAACTGGAAGAATTATGACTGAACATCATCAAATCTGTCAAGCTTTATATCTAGCCAAAAGGCACATGGAATAATCACTTCCTAAAAGATAATTTCTAGGTAAATATGTCATTAGCCAGTTGCAGCAATTTTAGTTTTGCAAGAATTTCTTACATATACTGCCAATTTAATCTCACCCGTCATTTGCTAAGTCCCATTTACCTTTGGCTGAATTACAGAAACATGAATCTCAGACATTTTATCTGAAGCAGCTTCTTTCAAGCTCTAATTCTGTAGCTTTGAGCAGCTCAGACTTCTGCATCCAAAGAGCTCCCTCCGCAGCAAGATCCGCCTCGAGTTTTCACATCTGCCAAGTGATTTCCCTGACAAAAAGCAGCACTACAGGGACATGAGCAGGCATAACTTCCAGAGAGGAGCTTTTTGGGGCCCCTGAGCAACCCCTCACCAAAGCTGTTGCTACAAAGTTGGACTTGGACTTGACTGGACTTGGACTCCCCAGTCACAGACCTTCCTTGGTCTACTGAGGACCAAAACCCCACAGCTAAGCCAAAGGCTCTGATTAAAAATGTGGATAAATTTTAATACTCTGTTATGCTGGAAATATATATGTGATCTAATGAACTCTTTTGGCCTTAAATACTTAGGAGGCAGGAAACACTCCCCACACAATAAGCTGGATGCACCCTGACTTCTGGACAAAATCTCATATTCATTCATTCTGGACTTGCATCTGGCAGCAGAAAGGTATTTGATCTCTTGTTATTAGTTGGAAGCAAGAATATTTACTGATTTTAATAAAGTAACTGGTGCCTGCATCAAGAAGGCTCCTCCACCTACTGAAGTTATCCATTGGCCAGAACTCAGCATTTCTCAAGTAACTGAGCTCATGCACGCATGGACTTTTGAGCTTGGGGACTTCTGTCTTAGTTTAAGGCTGTTACATAAACAACATAGTGAAAAGAATTTTAATGGCAGTTTTATTAATGGAGTTCCATTAACATTACATGGGCTGCTGTACTAACTGGGACTTATGAAGGCCAATAAAACAACAAAGCAGACCTTCTAATTGCCAAACAACCAAATAAATATACAGTGAATGCACTGCTTGTTGGGTTAAAGATTAAACAGGGCCTGGAAGCAAGGATAATGAGATATTACAAGCAAGCTTTTATACAATTAACCATTCCTTCCAGGGTACCTTTTTCTCCAGGGGATAATACAGCCCTGTATTTCAGCCAGAGCAGCTGAAAAGGTTTTACTTTTATTTGCAGGAGAATAGGGGAGGACTCAGTGAACTCATTTTTATTCCACTGAGCCTACTTATGGTCCTATTAAGGACAAAACTGTTAAAAAGGAAAATGTTTCAGGACAGAGCAGGTGCTCTGGGAGACAGCAGGTGTATGTGTCACTATACAAATTACCAGAAAACAGAAAAACAGAGAGAAAACTATCAGCTTCTCCCAAGCAGAAGTCAAGGGCAACTCTGCTGGAGGAGACTGGAAAGTGCTGGGGAATTCAGAGCTTGGGGCTGCCTGAAACAGCTTCACATTTACAGCATAGAGGAGAAATGCTGAAAGCCATTGCCTGCACTTACTTATTGCAACCAAACACACCCACTCCTAAGGAAGCATGAGTCTATCCTCTCTTGGGGTAAGGGGCCATTGCTGCACAGATCAGAGCCTCAGACTGAATGGCAATTTTAGCTGAGTGTTCCAAATCCCACCCACAGGATTTAATTTTGCCCAGTGCCATTTGTTCCCACAATGGAAATGCCCAGCATTGCCTACTGCTCTCCCAGGGCAGGTGCCATGGAGGGGACACCAGCACACCAATGCCGAGCTGTTGAACAGGCACACCAAGAGCTTGCTAGGATCACGCTCAGGAACTGTTTTGTGGGCTGAGATCCAGAGGATCAGGGCGTTTTACCTCCTAAGGCGCTCCCCTGCAACCAAACCACATTTCACAACTTGCAGCATCACAAAAGTTGCAAGCCCAGAACTAAATAAAATATTCCCTTCTTGTTCTAATACCAGAAGTCTGAAAAGACCAACCAGGACGGGCTCAACCTCCGAGCTGCTGTACCTGGAGGCAGGGCTAGCCCCACAGCCAGACCCCTCCCCTCACCTGCGTAGGCGTTGGCCTGCTGCAGCAGCTCGGTGCAGGCGTGCACGTCGGCAAAAGCGCGGATGCCAAGGCAGTTCGTGGGATGCAGCTGGGACTGAAGGAAGTCACAGCAGTTTTTTCTAACATCCATCAGTTGCAATAAACTAGCAGCTGGCAACAAAACCTGCAAAGGCACAAGAGGGGAATGAGAGCGAGCAATAAGGAGTGATTCACAGCTTGCACAAATTGGAGGCAATTCCCCTTCAGACAGGGACACATCCCTGTGGGGTTACGAGAAGGAGGGTTCAAGTCTTAGCTCTGCCCATATGCAGAAGATCCCTGTTCATGCTCTGAGACATGAAAATGGCTATCCCACACTGGGCTATAAGTGGAACTCTTCTCACAGCCTCTCTCCGCAAGACCTCAAGGCAAAGTGAGGACAAGGCAGAAGTACCCACAGAAGCTCCTGAATTTCTGGCTTTGCTGCAGGTAGGTCCTGCACACAGATTTTTTTTTTTTTCCCCAAAGAGCTTTATATTATTTATAAGCAATGCCATCAGATTCAAGGCCCATAGCAGCCCAGCAGTCCTCAAAACCCTGGACTTTGTTATTTCCAACAAAACCATACTAGCTTGTGAGAAGGGTGCCCAAACAGTCATATAAGAGAGGGGGTTCCCAGAAGCTCAAGCAGGTTTTGGTGACAGCAAGGCTCTTGGGAAAGAAAGTCTATTTAAATCAACAGCCCTTATTTACACCACACAAAATGCTGGGGACACTTGTGGTTCACGACTGCATCTGAAAATGAGGTACTGCTTTGTACCTCCAAAACTAAGCACAGAAAAAGGAGACAGAAATGGATGAGGAATGTGACATCTGCTGGAAAAAACACCTTTGAGGCCAGTGTGAAGGACAGGAAGTAGAAAACAAAGTCCATCAGGACATTACAGCCCGTGACATCAGCTACTTCCTTTCTTATGTCGAACAGCAACTGCAGACGTGTCTTATTCCAGCTCTTTCGTAGCTCTGGCTGCCTCACACATGTCCTTCCAACTGGACATCTGTGCTCACCATCTGAGCACACATTTCCGGAAAATTATTTCCAACTCAAAAAACATAAGCAGCTGTTAAACAAAACAAATAGGTTAACAGCATTCACCTCCCTGGATCCCGATGGCAGGGAAGGGATAAAGATGTTCCCTCCCTGTACCTGCCACCACAGCCCCATTCCACACCAGGGCAGGACACTCACAACCTGCTCCAGGTGCTTCTAAGCAACTGATGTGTTCCACTCCAGCCCAGCTGTACAGTGGCTGGCGCCGCCCCAACAGGCAACAATCAAAAGAGAAGTCAGTTAACCTGGTAGCCTGTTTTGGCCCAAGCCTCTTGATGCCAGGAGCAGATTGGTTTGTGGCTTTGATTAAGTCAAGATAGCAATGCTCTAGGTTTTTGAAACCCAGCTGTGAACCACTTTATCTCTAGCTGAACCATTTCTGAACACCTGAGCTGCATAAGGGCTTTGGGTAGACAAGTCAGACTCCATGCAAACCATCTCTGGCTATAGAGCAGCCAGAGCCTCCTCTGCGCACCCCATCCATCCAGGATGCACGCCTGCCAGTCCAGGTGGGCTGCTTACCTCCACTGTTTGGGATGTTGCCTCCACACCAAAAGGAACTCACTACCATCACCACATGCAACAGCCCCTGGACAAGCCAGTACTGCTGTTACAGCCCATGCTGGCTTGAGAGGCAGTGCAGAAGGAGCCTCATAACACTTCAGCCTTCGAGAAAGAGACATTATCATACAACACTTCTCAGAAATAGGATATAAAAAGCCTATCAAGAGATGAGGGGATTTTATCTTTCTTATTTCCCAGCTGAATGTCTCAACACTCATCTTGTTTTTACCAGGGAAGGCGAAAAGCAAGCAAAGGATTTCCGTGAGAACAAAGTCTGTTTCCTTTAGAAATAACAAGAGGAAATGCCCTGCCTAAACATGCAGCAGGACCAAACTGCAACCCCATTAATATCCAGGCAAGTTACTCACATGGGTCTGGATTTGGCTCTTAACATTTGAACTCCAACAGCCGTGAACGATTTACAGAGAGCTGGCTTCTCTACCAGATCTGCCTCCAGATCAAAACCCACTCATTTTTTGAAATTATGCCAAAATTATCTGCTATTACTACTGAGACTGACCGCTTTGCTTAATTTGTGTCCACAACCTCATCTATGGGGTGTGTGTCTAGAGATACATATACATATAACCATCTAGTTCACCAGCTGTGCTCTGCAGACTCCACACCAATTTCAAGTTTTACACAACATTGCCTGTGCAGTTACTTCCATAGACCTTTGATGTCTCTAAACTAGAAATGTCTTTCAGCCAAAAGTGCTCTGTGTTGCTATAAGGTTCATTTATTAATGCTGGACTGCAGAGGCTGGGGTTAATTCCCTCCTGTGACACAGCCTTAGAGGTAGCCTTGGCCAAAAGTTAACTTACATCATTCCCGCTCTGCAAAACTGGGAAAGGAGCATTTCCCCTAGGCAGGGGATGTATTAAAGCTTATAAGCAGCTTTGACCATTTGGTCAAATTGGAAGCCAAATAAGAGTACTGGCTGTAATCCTCAGCTGCACATCCAGGGCCACAGCTGGGACTGCACATCTGCCAAACAGGGAGACAGCTCCCAAGCATCCGCCCAGGGGAACCCGTGACCAGAGAAACAAATGGACTTTGTGTTTGCAAGGCAGGTAAATACTCTGTTTTAAACAAGCTGCTCTAAACAGCACAAACAGTGGAGATAAAACTACATTAGTGTAACGTGGCTTTTGAGTGCAAGGGTGGCAATTAGGCTTTATTACGCCCCAGCTGCTCCCAAGCAGCACATGGGCTGAACAACAGTACTTCCACTTAAATGCTCCACCTGAGGTGAAATAGCCCAGAGAGAGGAAGGTGTAACAGCATCAGGGAGTCACAAAACCTTGTCAGGATCATGAGATGGACAAAGGATGTAGAAATGAGGGAGAAAATGGGGGAACAACTGCAACTTCCTTCCTGAGCTACCTTCAGACACACTATCCTTTGGTTAAACAGTGAAATAAAAAAGTGAAGACATCTATCAGGCACAACACAGTCCTCTGGTGCCACATCCACAAGTTTCTCCTCAGCTTTCTATTAGGCCAAGCCAATTTAAAAGACTTCCCATAGGTTTAAGGAAGGGCACCCAACCCGGAGGAGTCAGCCCTGCAATGGACCAGAGACCCCGCACTCCAGGGCAGTGCACAGCAAGGAGCTTTGGCTCCAGGGAGGAAGGCAGCCCTGATTTATTGCTGAAAGGTGCTCTGCCTCACCCTGGGCTTGGACCTACTATAGTTGCAGCTTTTGGACTGAACAGGGGGAAGAGAGATGGACTGACCCACTTACAACCCCTTTATCATCAAAACTGCATCTGCCAGAGAACTCTCCTTCCTTGCTGTGAACTCCTAAGTCCACAGGGAAAGCTGAGGTGCAGAAACATTTCTGAAACGGAAATATTGCAGCTCCTAGCAAAGCTTTTTTCCTCTTTTCTTGAGACATTTTTTATGACAATTACTATGCCTGCAAAGCTGACACGTTCAATATCTACTTCCTCCAGACAGCTGATTTCAGATTTCGTTCTCTTTGTATGAGCCATATCTCAAACTGTGGCAGTACACAGGGATGCCTCACACATGTGGTCTGTGGCACATCCTTCCTAAGGACTTAATTGTGAAATCGGGTTAATCAGGACTTTTTCCAGGGGATCATTACAACCTGAATGATAATGACTTTCTTAATTGGGAGGGCAATTCTCAGGCTGCCTGCAAGTAATGAAGTGTCATAGGTAAGGATGGTTGGGACATACTAAGGAGGGACTGTATTCACTGTCTAGAGCCAGAGGTCCAGATGTCTTCACAGGACTGCCTAGGACAGGGAGGGGCCTTCTCCCAAATCTGTTCGTTCAGCTCTGCTCAAGGACACCATGCAGAGCTTCTCCATCACTGGACTTTGTTCCCATCACTCTGAGCTTGCAGGTTTGATATGAAAGTTGGAAAGCAGACAGCAATGTAACCACTTCAGCTGCAAAATCAAGACCTAACTGAAAAATTCAGGTAACTGATATATTAAAAGCACCAGCTACCCCACACATGCAGGGAGCAGCAGGCCCTGTGCTCTGATGTGTGTTCATAATTTCCATTGAAATCAACCCAGGCTGCACCTGAGCATCTGTGAAGTTCCCCAAGACATTCACTTTAGTTTTCCTTCCTTTTACAGAAACTGCATGACACAACTTCCTTCTAAATAAATGTATCCAGCTCCACCTTCAAATGAATGAGATCTTTATATCATGCATATGAAAATTTACAACCAACTTTGATGTGGGATGCAACAGAGGAGGAACAACAGAAGGCAGCAGGTGTAGAAATCCCAGGATAGATTTTCCTGAAACTACAACATGACTGTAGTAAAGACAGAAATTCTGTCTCTGTTCCATGCCTTCCAAACAAGTGGGAGGCTAAATCCCAAATGTATGTTCACAGGTAAAACTTCTCTACCATCCATCATCCCTGAGCCCTCCTACTGCTGTACCTATACTGCCTTGAAACCCCACTCTAAGAATGAAGTTCCAATAGATAAAACAGGATTGCATTTGTTGGGGTGATTCTCACCCACGTACCCCAGCAGGGTTAGAAGAGAGTATTCCCTCCACATGGGCTCAGGATGGGCTGAAAATCCCCTTTGCCTGCACATTTGGGACATAATCTTGAGGAGAAATGGATGAACACCCCCAGGAACTCACTATATAGATGATGACTGGAACTGACCGTACAGGCTTGGCCCCTTGTACACATATCCTTCCTTACATAAAAAACAAAACAAAACAAAAGACACTGTCATTTCACTGCACAATCAGCTACAGAAATACGTGCTTAGAAAAAGTCTCACTTCCTGAGCCCATACCAGGCCTATAAAAGAAAAAAAAAAATACAGGTTTCTATTAGAAAAGAAACAACAACAATCCTGTTAAAAGGCTTCTTGTGAAGGGCTGGACACTGCTCAGCATTCAAACACACTTAGGAACATTCATTCTGCACTCCATGATACCTTTGCTGCTTATCTTTTTTCTCATTTCTATCCTGCTCTCATCTTATTTTTCTCACTGACAAGATAGTGTCTTTTCATTTATTCACGAGTTTTGGTACCTTGGCTGCATCTGCTCAGTTAATGCCATTGAGCAGCCTTTTTTTTTTTCATAGCTTCTAAAATGAAATTACCTGGCACCTATACCCAGAAACTGCTTCTTCCAGCTACTGAGAAAAGTCTGAACAACTCCTTTAAAAAAGTACCCTTGCTCTGCTAGAGAATCAGAACTGTGACAAGGAACTAGGAGACCTCAGGAGATACCTGCTGGGAAAAGAGAAAGTCTCACTGTGCTCAAGGAAGGCTGCGAAGGTTGCTGACACAGCACAGACAGGCACTACTGAGGTGTCCGTCCAGATGGCTGGCTGGCTGGCTGACTCAAAGCTGTGCAGCAGGAGGATGTGGTGATGCAAGGGACCAAACCTACTCACTTCTTTCTAACTTTGACACTGCTAATTCAGACTAGAGACTACAAGGAGCTTAATTTTTGTTGGTTTTAGTCTTCATTTCATGTGAAACTTTCCAATAAATCACAGAACATTCGCTTCTGTAACCTTTTCTTCTTGTGGCTGGAGGTGAATATTAACCTGTTTATGGCATTTTGTTCAGAGTAAAACACCCAGAGACAGGATGGAAATTTCTTTCTATTGGTTTCATAACACAGTTATATTAAATTCCATAAAACATTTTCAGCATGAACACTTTAAACATGTAATAAAATTTAAACTAGTCAGTTAATCTTGCAGTAGATCAGCTTCATTTCTTAGCTCCTATGAATTAATTTACCTCTAGCCTGAAGAGTTAATCACTGAGTGGATATTGAAATAAATGCTGCAGTAAAAGGACCTGCTTTACTGCACTGGGAAAAACCACTTAGTATTCAAAATTTACATTTTTTTATCTTACTGTCTGAGAGATGAAAGCAAAAATATATCCAGGGATCTACTTTAACTCCCTGTAATCCCTGGGCCAGGGAAGGCAGGCTCTGATTAGGTTTTACTAAAAAAGATGGCTGTCCAGTTGCTCAGGAAAGGCAACACCTGGACTTTTCACAGACCTTCTGGGCAGGACAGAGCTGCCTCTCCAGCCTGCTCCAGCTCCCACAGCACTGCTCACACCCAGGTGCAGCTGGAGCACCAAAACAGTCCCCTGGGAATGCAGCCGGGGTCACTCCCCAAGCCCCATCCAAGGCAGGCTCAGCAGATGGGGTCCCAAGCTCTGCACCTCCCATGTGCCAAGTGGGAGCTTCTGGACCACCTAACCCCCAGCAGCGTGGAAGGAAAGCACATGTTTCAGAAAGCACGGTGGATACAGCCTCTGTATTTCCCACAGAAACAGGGACCGGGAGATCCCAGCGGTGCAAGGAGCTCCACGCCAGTCCCCCGCTGAGTGATGTTGTAGGGCAGCTCCCGATGACCCTGATGTGGGTCACACAGCAGACAGCCAGGCCAAGCCACCCACGGCTGGCTTTGAGTCTCAGCGCCTTTGCCATAATGGCACCTTGAAGGTCTCCTCACTGCTGGTTCTCGGCCTGGCTGCAGGCCTCACACACCAGGCTCCACCCTCCTACCAGTGTGACAGCTGCCAGGCTGAGAGCACACCAAAAACCCACATTTGTAAAACTGGAGGGCAGAAGGGGCAAGAAAAGGCCCCCCACAGATTTAGGTCATGAAGGATGGCAAAGGGCTGGACTGCAAAGTGGGGCCAGCTCTGGGGTTTGTCCAAGCTCCTGTGGGAGGAGCAACAGGTCAGCAAGAACCTGCACTCTCCTCAAGGGGTCAGAGCACAAGAGCTCACAGCAAGAACCTCATGTCAAGCAGAACCAGTCTAATTTTCCCATGTTAATTAGGTCACCAAAACTCTCCAGAATCACGGACACAGACTGAGTGATGTTGTTCCCCTGTCAATGTCCAAGTCAAAGAGAGGAAGACAACAGGCCCAAACTGCTACTGGCAAACAAAAACAGAGACCAACTGAAAAGCATGTCCACACAAAAGCTCTCAGCATCCCTTCCAGACATCAGTGGCTAAGTGCAGAGCCTTTTCTTACCACAAACACAAGTAGAGTCAAAGAAAGAGCTTTACCAGCAGCCACAGCCATGTGACACTGCAAAACACTCTCCTCCTGAGAACCCTGCTTTATTTGAAGGCTGCCTTTCAATTACTCTTTCCACTTCTGAACAAATATTTACCTCTCAGAAATTCAAGACAGAGCACACACACAAAAAAAGGAAGAATGTCCTCATATGAACAATGTATTCCACTCAAAGCTCTGTGAAACAACTCAAACTACCCAGAAGAATTTAAAAACTAACAGCCACATTCCTCTGCCGTGGCCTTAAAACATTTGACTCACTGCTTGTTTGAGTCTATTCTGACCTTCGACAGACTGACCCACAAGTCACCACAGCTTCTTGGAAGGCAAATGCCTGCTCTTGTTATAAGAGCTCCACACAAAAGCTAAATGCAACATGACTTAAGCATGGGGAAAGCACTAAAGTGCCTCAAGACTAAACAGAGGCTGGAATTAGCTCTTTTCAAGCTCAACCTTTTACTTTCTGCAGCCTGAGGAGATCCCTCACCCCCGAAGAACCTGGGCCTTTGAGTTTCAAGCTTTTCCCTTGGTTCTCCACAGGAGCTGCTGAACCAGACCTACCTGCACATTCTCTTCCGTGACCTCGATCTCAGCGGTGTAGATGTAATCAATCAGCTTCCTCAGGGTCTGCCCATCAACGTCTTTTATCTCAATCTTCTTGGCCTTACTTTCAGACATGTCTCCTGAAATTCATTTCAAAAGGACGGTTACAGTTTACTCTGCAGAACCTTGCTCCCCACACATCCAGCACGTTCTCCTGGTGTCTGACTACAAGACTGCCTGGCACTATCCCTCACCACTGAAGAACCACCAGTGAGATTTCCAAAAGCCTCCTAATGCCACCTAAAAAACAACCCAAGATTGAGGACACTAGAGTAAAACAACATCAATCAGTAAATGCAACAAGCTCAACTTCTTGACAGAAAAGAACCTCCCGTGGTTCACCTGTGTTCAAACAAATATAGGAGCTAAAAACCCCAGTATGTCCATCAATCATGTCTCAGTATAGAGACAGCCTCAAAGAGACTGTGGACATGTCTTAGGAAGGCTTTTGAAAAATATATTTTTATATATATTTATTAAAAATATATTTAATTTTTTAAAATATATCTACATATGGATAGAATGAGTATGTTGCAACAGCTACATTAGGGTATTTTGTGGTATACTCTACATTAAAAGCAATGCAGTGTTATTCTCCTTCTTTAGAAAGAAGATGAAACCTAGTCAGGAAAACAAGCACACAGGCCAGCAGTTACACCCAGCATGCAGCAAGTTTCTCTCCTAAATTACCCTGCTGTAATCCATCCATCACTTACACCGTGTGCAAAGCATCCACACAGAAGGATGCAGTTCTCATCTCTCACCTTCTCAACCTCACACCTTTGGATCCAAACTGTATCCTTTCTCCAAATCCATAACTCAAAAGCATATGGAATTAAAGCAATAATTTCCTCCCTGAATATACAAGTAAAGCCCCTTAGCTGTGTAAGAGCCTATTCATGACCCAGAGCTTTATGCACACCTCCACACCCCCCCAGGTAACAGGAGCACGTCAGAGGAACAAAAACATGCTGTGGGGAGGAGAATGGACTCCCCAGAACCCTTCCAGCATCCCCACATACAGTGACTTCGCCCAGGATTTAATCACCAGGATCTTCACAGAAAAGAAAGAACAAACTCCCAAGCGGAAAGGAAATGATAGGTGGAAAAATAAAGCTAAACAAATGAGAACATGAAGAAATGTCAGTTCTTAAACCTGGGCATGAATAATCACTACTCTCAGAAATCTGGTGACTCAGTACTGCTGTGGGATTAAGTGGAAAAATATTTCCTGCAGCCTATAGAAGTAATTACAGCCTGCATCTCCATGCAGCGTTCCACCAGACGTGGTCAGGCACAGTAAGTGCACAGCACAGAGTCAGATGCTAAAGAGGGCCCAAGCTTGCGAAAAACCTGGGTCCTGCTAACTGAGCTTTGCTGACTTTCCTTATGTGAATAAGGAGGCAAATAATAGCAGTGGGGTGGGACCATGAGTGTTAGAACAGTCAACAATGTCCCAAGAACTGAAATAATATTTGCCCCAAATTCAATTTTTAAAATTGAATAATAAAATCTTATTCAGAGAAGCCCAGGAATACAAATGTAGCAGTACAAAGGGATAAATGACCTACATTTGGGAGGCCTTCAAAGCAGGCAGGACTTTTTAATTGACAAAATGTCATCTTCACACACTTCCTCCCCTAAAAAAACCCCAAACATCTCCAGAGATGAGAGGGTGCTTCTGAGAACAGACCATTCCCATCAGCCCTGTGGTGCTGGAGGTGCCTGTAAGGAACACCCACCAAACCCCCTGCATGGGGAGCCCAGAGCGCTGCGGGACCCTCGGTGCAGGGAGGGGCTCAGCCATGCACACCCAGAGATCGATGCAGAAATAGCTTGGAGGGACCAATCTGATAACTTCATCTGTCGTTGTGGCATCCATGTGACATAGGCAACAAAAATAAAAGCTGTGTGGGCTTCCCCGCCCACCAGCAAGCTGCCAGCCCTGCATACTAACAGCCTCCACTGCCTCTGCTCCGGGACCAGCCCAGGCACCGCGGGAGGGGAGCCTCGTGTGCCCACGGTCGGGTGGGATCTGACTCGGTGTGATCAAGTCCCTCCCGCTTGTCACAGGGTGGACAAGTCTGTAGTGCTGTGGAATGAGAAAGAACCTGGAGACACCACAAGTGCACCAAGGCAGGGGTTGGTGCAGACCAGGAGCAGGTACCAGGCTGCCCCTTCCTCCAAGCACAGACCCAGGGCAAGCCTCCGGAGCACTGCTGTGGGCAGCTGAGTGCTGGATCATTGAGGGCATCTCATTTCACATCTCTTCACAAAAAAACCCCTACACCTCAAACCCCACAAAACCCAGCTCCTAGGGTGTCTTTCGTAAGTTCAGACTCGAGCCCTCTCTGATACCTTAATTACAGAATAATTCAAAGTCCTAGCATCACCTCTCATACGTACGGGCTGTGGTGGGGAAGGGCTGCCTTGCAGAAGGCACTGCACAGACCCCGTCCCTGCACCACTGCAGCCAGGCAGACACAAGGGATGTGGTGTGAGGGAGCAAAAGCAGGCAAAACAGGCAGGGTGGCTCCAAGCAGATCCTCTTTAGGGGACAGACTTTGCAGCCCCTCATGAAGGCATGCCTTTCCTGCATCACACTCAACACCCAGCAGTGCCTTTTCCACTCCCCTCTGCTCATGAGGGCAAGGAGAGAGCAGAGCTCTGTTTTGTCACCGGATAAACTACACTCAAAACTGCAGCAGCCCACGGTTCTGTGTTTACCCAGCACAGCAGCCTGCCCTGCCTCCTACACACTGCACTCCAGAGAGGCTTCCCAGTGCACAGTCACAGCTTTGGCTGTTTCCTAAGTCACAGATGTGCTAAGGGAGAATACAAGTGCATTGGATAACAAAACCACAGCCTCTCACACATGGGGTGAGTGCTTTGAAGCAGCACGTGAGACCTGCAAGGGAGGTTTCTGCTTCCTCCTTCAGCACTTCCAAAATTCCGAAGGTATCTGACAGGAGCAGTCCTAGCAGTGTCACTGAAGTATTTGTTACCCTTTCTGAAATGATTGTGTTTTCTTCTAAATGGACAGAAATTACTGTCCCAAATCATCCCCACAGAATAGTGCCAGCAAGGACCAGCATCCAAAATGCTCTAGTAAGCCAGTATGGAAAGGGACACTCCAGAAGCACTGAGTCCCATCTCTCCTTCAGCAGTGGAAGATAAAAATGGAAAATGTGCCTACCCATTTCCAGACTTTCCAGGAATATTTCAAAGAGGAATGGCTAACCAGAGGACACAAGACGGCTTAGAAAAGACCCCAAGGGCATCACAAGGTCATGCATGGCTCCAAAGTCAGGCCCAGCTGACAGGGACAGAGCCTGCAGAGCAAGCGGTGGGCAAAGGTGGATGAGCTGTGGGTTTCATTGTGGTTCCCACTGTTCACAGCTCCACACTGATCACTCACTACTCACTCGTGGCTGCCAGCACTGCTGGAGGACCCCTCCAGCAGGAATTCAGCGTGCACAAGCAGCTCCTGCAAATACCCCCACAGCGCAGCTGAACCTGAGCCCTTGGCTCCATCACTGATGTGCAGTGCAAAAAAACCAAGTCACAACAACCAGCTCGTACTGAAGCTGTGATTTTAAACTGTGCCCTCGCAGGGAGTGAACCCCCACGCAGCTGGAAGGAGATCACACGCTCTGTCTTCACAAGAGAGAGATCCAGACCTTAGGAATTTGGGGACAGCTAGACTGAAAGCAAAGGGAGAGCTGGTCTTTGCCTGACCCTCTGCCCCCAGGGACTTGTCAGGGGGAGGGGACAGGCGGCTGCCGAGGCTGCCACCCAGCCCAGGGGAGCTCCGAGCCAGCCACATGACGGGTTAGCTGATTACTGTTTAACTCACAGAGTGAGGGATTACACGGCCAAGAGAATTCCTGCATGGAAACATGAGCAGCCCTGCACCACCACCTTCCCGCTCAGATGACCTCTAAGGATCAGAAGGTTTTTCCAAGAGCTTTTCTTTATTAAACTTCTCATCAGGAACAAGCATCACAAGTCGAGCTCGAGGTATCCTCACACACAGCTGCTTCTGAGCAGTGTTTGCTCCTCTGCCTCACCACCACAGCCAGTACCAACTTCAGGGTGCAGCACCAGTGCCCCAGAGAACGCAGATGCTCTCCACCTTAGCCCACCACACTGATAAAACCCCCATGGGGAGCGTCACATCTCGCCTCACATTTTACACCTGAGGTTTTCCCCCCACCTCCATTACAGAAGGGAAAAAGGCTTCACAAATGACAAGCTTTTTCCTGAGAAATGCTGCGTTCTGCTTCCAGCAAAGTGAATTAAACTAGGTCTAATCTCAAGGCTTTCAAAAGGAAGAAGCAAGGCCCAGACCACAAGCAAATGAACATGAAACAGGGGAAAAACTCCTGAACTTCATTTATGTTGGAGCTCAGGGACAGTAACAACCATCCCCTGGGGTGTACAATCATTTTCTTTGTATTTGTCAGTTCCTATCCTGGAAATGAGGGCAAGGAAAAGGAAGGAAGCTAAGGAGTTTCTGACCAGACTAATTTTACTAGAATGACTTAAATAAGCTGCTCACTCCCCTCCTTCAGGATTGACATAGCTTTCTTTGGGGATTTTTTGCTGACCCATCTGGGCACAGCCTTTGAAGGGCACCTGCTCCAGAGATCAGGTGATCAGAGCAAGAATTTTGTCCTCTTCTTCCTTTCTGTCATTACCAAAACACACTGGACTGCACTAACTCACGCTGTTAAAAAGCTGGGCTGCTAAAACACACTGGGATCAAGAGAACAACAGTGTTATTTCAGGCAGCAGAAAAAAGTGCCGTGGGAGATTAAACATCTGTGACTGCCAAATCAGTATCGGCAGGACTGAGCCTTGAAACTACAACTCCTGTGCCAGCAACTTCTTTGATGTGCACCATGAACATTTAGGGCACTGAACACGTGCTTGATGATAATGTTTTCATGATCCAAGGTCTTGTTAGGGGAAAAAAAACTAACCCACAAAGCAGTGAGCCAAACCCCACAGTAACCTCACAGTGCCCCGCATGCTATCCACTCACCCCACAGCCATACAACCGCCCCACAGGAATTAGTCAACGATGACCAGCATCATCCATCAAGTACAGCAAACTGCAGACCCATCTGTACCACTTCTCTCCCAAGCAAACCCTCTCCTGCCTGTGCTGCAGCTCCTGACAGAGACACAGCCTGAGGCCTGGGGACTGCAATGGCCCGTTCAGCCCAAGCACAGTCTGGTGTCAAAAGCAGTACCTGTAAACATGGCACAGAAATAAGGGCTGCAGGCCGCAAGCACCACCCGGTGAGCTTCCATCTCCACAGTTTCGGCCACAATCACCACATCACAGAGGAGCCGCTTGCTAGGAAAACACCAGAAAAGACAAAGATCATTTCAGAATTCCCGGTCAGGCAAAAAGCTACACCACTACAGCCAAAAAGGTGGAAGACCCACCATTACAGCCACAGCACCTGAGCTTCTGCCAAATCCCAGGGGAAGGTCCTCTAACCCTTCAGCTCCCAGCTCCTATCACTGTTTGCCTACAAAGCAAAGCCTGGATCCTCCTGAGGCTGCAGCCCTGCCTGTGGTTCTGCTTTCCCAGGAAAAAAACCTGGAAGCCAAACTAGGCATACATGCTGTCCAAAGAATGAAGGGTAAGGGGCTCCTTCATCTCTCAAACAAGCAGGGCTTGGAGAAGGTGCAGAAGAGCTTAAAGATTTGGGCACTACCTGGGGCCAGGCTCTAGTAGATCTGTAAGACAAGAAATAGCCATGCAAGGGAACACCAGCAGCACTTTCATCTTTCCACAGGGAAAAGGTAGAGTGGAAAATGAAGTGATTTCTGTACTTCCTTCCATGCTTGTCACTAAAGAACGTGGCCACCAAAATATGTCCTGGCACTGCTAAGTGCAGAGGCTGCCTCAGCCATCTGCCAGAGAGGAGGTATCAATCACTGGAGTTTATCCATGGGCCTGAGGACTTCATTTACCTCATGAATTAGTCTGGGATTAAGAGTCACTGGGATAAAGAATGGGGTTCCAGACAGAAAAAAAAAACCAAACCTTCTAAGCTCCTCCACTGACTCACTGTAGAGCTTTGGAAAAGTCACTTCATTAACGAGTGACCTTTTCTACTCGCCCCACGTATGTCCTTTGAGGATTCATTAGTTAATGTTTGCACAGAGCTTCGCAGATGCCGACAGCAAGAAGTGCTCAGCCTCCCAATAAGTTGGTTTAAGATGCTTAAGCATACAAATGCAAACTAAGGGTGTTCTTTTCAAATGTCAAGCCCGAAAAAGGATCAGTGTCTGTAAATCTAGATGTTGCCTTCTCTTTGGAAATACTTATCTCCACACTGAACTTTGTCTTTAGGAAACTGCATTATCAAATAAACATACACAGAGCTTCTAATGGACCAGGTATGTCTGTTCTTCTCCATATACTGAAATATGTGAACAGAACACCTGTGAAATGCAGGGTTATAGCTGGAAAACAGGAAGAAAGTAGGAACTGGCAGTGTGTACTCTACATTCATCCCAGTTTGGAAGGGGGAAGGGCAATGAGGGGAACTCTAAGAGCCTCTTAATGGAAGCTTCCTCATTTCTTTTAGCTTATGTAAAAGGTGCTCTGTTCAATTCCTCTTTGAGCTACAGTCATCTAAAGTACCACTCATAAAATTAATTCCATCCACACTTGCAAACTAAAAGCCTAAGTGGCACTTAGGGACATGGTTTAGTGATGGCCTTGGCAGTGCTGGGTTAAGGGTGAGACTCAAAGATCTTACAGGTCTTTTCCAACCTAAACAATTCCATGATTCTATATAGTAAATAGGTTAAAGGCTTAGCATGATTCTTCTAGACCCTCTGAACGAGATTTCTGGATGCATGTGAAGGGAGAAACTATTATTCAAGGTATCTATTAACACTGATTGCTGACAGCTTAACAGATCCCAAGCTCAGTGCACATTCAAGAGACGTGAAAACCACATATTCCACAATAGCAGCAGGAGCCAACAAAAAAACAAAAGTACCCAGGAGATGAAAACATTATAAAGGTGCTTAAGGGCAGCTTTCAGTCTTCTATATTTAGTGTGTTCAGTATTGACCAAGATACCTAACCACAGGCACTAAGAAACATTGTCTGTCTCCACTTATTTCCACTACGCTTCAATTAACAAAGGAATAATAGTAGCACAATAGATTTCTGAAAATAGTTGCACAAACCTTTAGTTTCAGATCCTTTGCTTTCAGTATAAAGAAAGGACCAGAAGGATGCCAGTTATAAGTAAAAAATAACTACAACATACCCTGCTTCATGTAATTGTTACAGTATTTCCATATTCTGTTCCTATGCAACAGAGAAGCACTGTCAGATATCTGTGCAAGGAAACATTTCCAATCTTCCTCCACAATAGAGAACGTGTATATTAGGAAACTACTTAATCCATGGAGAATAAGTAGCTATTACAGCATCTTTTCAGTACTTGGAGCGTGCAGGAAGAGCAAAGGGTGTTACCTGCTTTCATCACACCATCTCAGCAGTTAGGGAGCACATACATTCATGGGTGTGACACACATACTTTCCATAAGAATTCTTTTTAAAACCAGAAGGGTGAATAAGTCCAATGAACTAGTCAGAGAAATGCTCACTGAACTTCTATCTCGTTTGTGGGATAACAGCAACCAAGAAACTCAGGCTGAACCACTGCCACCACATTGCTGATGTGATGACAGCAGTTTTCAAGGCTGTGTTCACAGACATTTTTCAGCCTCTGCTCTCCCTGTACCCACACAGCTGTGTAAAGACCAAGGTGTTCTCTTTCAACTAATATCAGGATTTTTCAGTTTGCAAGAAGAGAGCTGACATTCTTCCTGAGTACTTGCTTTTTTTTTCTTTTTTTGCCCCTTACTTTGGAGTGCTAAGCCCAGACTGAGTGATGCTGCTAGTTAAAGAGACTAAGAACAGTACATTAATAATCTTTGGTCTGTAATTATGTGTAGGTGTCTTAATGTCTATAATGTTCTATTACTGGGTTTCAGACCATTACCTCAGTTACAAACATAGTTTACAGCTGAATTTGCTGTAAGTAATGGAAAAGACTAAATGAATTATCATCTATAAATGAAGGCTATGGCTCAGATGTTTTTGGGAAGACAGAGGTCTGAGACTGGGGAGAGCAGCCCACCACAAAAGGACTATATTTTAGCTTCCTATTTGTTGATTAATCCTCTACATGCAACCATTAGCTGTAACAAAGATAGCACAGGCTATTTTCTATGTCTCTCAATCAGCACAATTCTGCTAAACCAGAGAGGGTGCTCAGTAAATCAAAAGTGTACCTCCGTAATTCATTCATGACCTTGAAAGCCTTTCTCATATGAGAGGGATTGACTGTCACTGTACGCTGGTCCTTTTCATCTTCAGCTGCCTCAGAGGAACGGGAACTCTGCTTAATGCTAGAAACAGGGACAAAAAAAGGAGTAGAAAGTTTGATTCAATGGCACTTTAAAAAACAAGCATCCTAAAACTGCAGCACAGGATATTAAGCGTGGACTTACTCACAAGTCTGTTACTCAGTTTAGGTTCTCCACATCAAGAGCATCAAAAAATGCAGCTACTTCTGCATGGATGTTGAAAGCCAACTCAGCCCACATTTCAGCCAGCAGGGAAGAAAAGAAAAAAGTGCCAAACACCTGAGGACAAAGCCCAGTCTTACAGGCTTCAGGCCAGGAAAGCAGTATAAGTTGAAATTCAAGCCAGAACATAATTGCCTCGCTGAATAGAAATAGACTTCAGCACTGGGAACTACAAGAGTACCATGGATTTTTAACATTCATACAGAGAAAAAGAAGTTTAGTCTTCAATGTCCCATCTGAAAAAGGCAAGCACACAATACATAACTCGTATCTTCTTTACAGGCAAGTAGAAAAGGGCTATTAAAACTCCCTGCACAGCTTTCAAACCTTTATTGGAGCCACATCCCATTTCCATTTCAGAAATAGATCTATTTATTGCCACTGAAACATATGGAATGAATTATTAAACCTGCCTACCAGAACCACCAGCTACAGAGGCAATGTTAAACCAGAGGCACCCAGCTACGTGCTGTGCTTAACCAGGCCAACAGGTGCCTAAGGCATATACGTGTCCTCATTACTTTGTTGAGAGCATTTGCTCTTTACACACAATTGACAGCAGGTCAATATCTCCACCTCCCTGATCTGAAAGTCTGTGAAATCACTCAGAGCTAAAGGCTCCCACCTGTGAAAGAAGGAGCACTTTGAGGCAGGTCCTTGTTCTGCTCACACCCATGGCTCACCCTTCAAACCCCTCGCAGGCAGAGGCAAACAAGACAAGTCAAGGAGGGGTGTCCCTGTCGAAAGCCAACTCCAAGAGAATGGCCGATCTCAGGAGACAACTCCATCACCCCATGTGCCTGACTGGAGACCTTCTCAGAGCTTTCCCTTTCAAAGGACAGTTTCCTTCTTCTTTACCTTTGTCCTCTCCTCCCTGCCACCTTTCTTAGTTGGGCTGGTATCATGATAAAAAAGGCTGAATCGGGCTAAACCAGCCATCTGGGCAGCCCAGCATCCTGGCTCTCTGGTAACCAGAAGGTGATGTCTGAAGAAGGGCAAACAGCAGGGAAGTGTGGAAGGATCCTTCCCAGAACACCCCGTCAGCCTCTGTCAAGGTGTGTATGCATGCACATATATATCTATCTACAAGTGTACTTACACACATTGACTTTCCCTTTGAAAAACTCATTATTCGCTATTTACAACCCCTTGACAGTGCAAGACCCTTGCTGAACATTACATCCTCCCCACTGCCTGCTCCTGACCAGTGACTGTCACTGTCACCGTGTCCCTTGACACCACACAAAGCTCTCTTTCCCCCCAGCAGTGTTTGGTGGGCTGCACTCTCCTTCCTCGAGAAGCAAGAGGCTGAGCAGCAGCCAAGCTGCACACAGCTCAAATCCACGCCTGCATACTGAGCAGCCTCCAGCTTTGTGCCTCAGACAAAGGTTAATGCCAAAAAACAGCCAAGTCCAATTCTTTCACATTGCTGAGCAAGTGAAATATTTTCAGTCATAAGTGAAGCCGCAAGGCTGAGCACAACATCACTCAGCACATGTCCCAGTGAGGGAGACAACTTCCCAGACTCCGTTACAGTCGTCATCCAATTAGCTTCGTATGGCTGGATTAAAAGAAAAAAAAACAGAAGGGAGAATATCTCGTGTTAAATGTTCAGTATTCAAGGGGTACTGGTACCAGGCAGCAACACAAACAGCTTTTCTATCCCTGAAGAAAGCTGAACTCATTCTGTGCCACACATACAGCCAGAGGTGTTCATGGGCATGGAGCTGTGCTGGCACTTGGCTCTTCCCCAGCTCTTCACACCCCAGTGAGGAGACCTCCTCACTCCAGGGACACGGCCAAATCCAGCTAAGCCTCAGTGCTGTGTCTATCAAAAGCCCTCGCTGAAACTTTAGGCCAAGTGAAGTTTGACCACAGCTTTGAACACCCCAGCATAAACCCTTGGTTTTTAAACAGCTAAACCTGCCCCTGTGGCACGATGGAGCCAAGGAGGGAGAAACGAGGCTCTGGAAGTGCAAGTGACTTCACGGAGCTTTCAGGCTCCAAAGCTGAAACACGTACAGGAAGCAAGCAAAGTAAATAAAACAGAAAAAAAAGGGAAAAAAAAAAGAAAGTGAAACTGAAAGGCAGCGTCAGGGAGAGCCACTCCCACCGCTCCCGGGGCAAGACAGCTGGATCACCACAGGACACTGCCCCGGGCACCCTCACAGACACCTCACGGACCCAAAATCAAGCCATGCACACAGAAATCATGGGGTCTCTTTAATAAGAACAAGCACACTGCTGAGATTTATTTATTAGCTCTCCAGTGCCGGAGACCAAAGATTCATTATGCTCAAACTTCTCTGCTGGCAAAAGATACAGTTCAAAGGACCCAGCAAGTTTCACTGAACACCAAAGTAAATGTCAGGTCAACAAGCCTTCATAAAGCCTCAACTCCACCAACATTTGTCTGTGTTATTTTAAAAGCAAAAAAAATCTTGCTTCAGGATTTTGGAAAAAGATCAATCAGCTCTTCCTAAAAAGCAGGAAATTTTTTAAAAAACATCCTAAAATGTAGACATCCTCAGCTTAATTAAAAGGGGCAGATTTCAGAATTTGCCAAAGGCTTACCATAAGAAAATACTGCAGATAGTCTGGTTAAAAACTTTTTTCAAAAAAGATCAAGAGATGCTATTTAAAGTTTTTTGGAAGTGACTCATATTAAAACCAGATTTGAAGCATTAATGGCTAAGAGCCTTTAACTCATACTTAAGACTGATTCAGCTACTGTAGAATTGTGTTC
Source organism: Gymnorhina tibicen (assembly GCA_013399875.1). NCBI lineage: Eukaryota > Metazoa > Chordata > Aves > Passeriformes > Artamidae > Gymnorhina > Gymnorhina tibicen. The sequence goes on along the minus strand of VXAZ01006709.1, from coordinate 1,018,360 downwards.
CAGTAATGGACAGAGGATGATTTTATCTGGGAGAGATATTTTACACCTCCATGCACATACTCTCAGACACCACTGACACATTTCCAACATAAAAATGCAAGAAACTGAATGCTCCAAGCAAATGCAACCTGCCAGAAAGCAGAAGCTGCCCCTGAGAAGACCAAACCATTACATTTCACAGCCTTTTCTGAGATTTGTCCCTCCACAAGGCTAAGAATTATTACATTTCTTACACTGTTGTTATTATAATGGATCAAAGCAAAGGAGGAATAGAGTCCTCTGATCAAAGATACCAGCCAGGACCAACTGGACATGCTGGAGCCCCTGCACCCCATGACCACAGGGACATCTCCCCCACATTTGCCAGACTGATGTCCTACTACACCAGCAGGACTCATGAGCCAGCTGCCAGGAGCAATTTGTTCTATTCCTGGGCTATCCAAGGCCGTGCAGAGTGAATGGACAAATGATTTAATTTCCCTGGGCCAGATGAACATCCTCTTTACAGACACAGCAGGATGCTCCTAAAATGAGCAGAGAGGCTCTTAGTTTCAGAGAGTGCCAACCCCACTGCCACCTCCTGCGTGGCCTTTCAATAATGTCCCCAAGTAGAACAAATGAACCCTGATTTGAGGGTCCCCAATTATGCCAGTGAAGCTAATCACTACCCCGTTGACACCGCATTCCTCCTCTCCAGGACCCCCTAGCAGAGCTGGGCTCAGGTTGCCAGGGTTCACAGCCCAGCTCCTGCCCAAGCGTGGCCACAACCCATCTGACAGAAAGGTATTTTAAAAACCCGTAACCCACCGTTCTGCTGCCCGCAGGTATCAACTATAAAGTAGGGTTGCCTTAGTTACCAGCAGTAATTACAGATGTCTTTGTAGATTATGTGAAAGAATAAAAGCCTTCCTTAGAGATAAACTGTCCCCTGGCAAGATTATTGCCGTGTAGAGAGCTGGTAAACCCCAGGAACAAAAATCCCAGCTCTGCCAAATCCAATTCTAACACTGGCTTTATGGGAGCCAGGAGTTCACCCTGAAGGTAGGGCAGATCTCAAATGCTCTCTCCTTCAGAGCACAGAAGGACGAGTTTCTGCTCATGTTTCTGGGAGAACAGCCTCTGGGCTCAGCTCCTAACCCAGCGTGAACACCACGGAGGTCCCCCTCCATCAGGCTCTCACACTGGGGAGGTGATGGGACCCCAGACATGTCCAGCCCAGCCTCATCCCACTGTGCATCACTGGAGGATCTCTGGGAGCTGCTCTCCTCTCCTGCCTGAGCACCACAGGCTGAGCTCTGCTCTCCTGGTTGTCCCCTAACACCACAGAGCTTCAGCACCACAAGCTTGGCCAAAGACTCAGCTGGGCTCAGTGTGCTGCACAGGCCATCCAGCACCTCTGTAGGGGCTTCATATCCTTGAATTAACTTAAAAATGTCTGCTAGCCATAAATTTCCAAAGCCTATGGAGCTTCTTTGCAGGATATGTAGCAATTATCACCTGAAAATGTTAATCTACAGTTTCTGAGAGGTTTGACATCACTCTGATCTAAAAATCTGACAGATGCCCAATAGCAGTTAGCAGTGTTAAAAACTTTAATACCTCTACAAAGCTAAATGGAGACCAAAATATTAGTTTAGGCTAAGCAAAATGAAAAATCATTTTACCTTAACTGGTCTAATTCTCTGTTTAGAATCAACACCCCAAATCACAGGACAAATACATTATGCCCAGTAGTTTTATTCCTTGAGTCAGGCAGACACAGTAAGGAAAACATGTCAGTGTAATGGCATAGTTATAAAAATCTCAGCTTCTGAATTTGTCTTTAGGTACATACAAAGACATTCAAAAAATTGTGACTGAAGGAATCCACATACTGAACTGGATTTTGAGAGGATTTCAGAGAAATGCATTATCATTAAAACATATGGGAGGCAGCATAATGGAAAGGATTATTTTTCTTTTAATAGCAGTATTATTTTCCAATTTTGTTGATTTTTTTCAGTGCCTACATCAACATGGAGACATTAGCTTAGGAAAACACACAATTGACATACAGCAGATCCCTAACAGGGGTATTCATATCAAAGGAGATCTAGGGGGAAAGAAGACTTTGGGAACTAATGAGAAAAAAAGTCTCTGCTGTCAGTAATGGGAACAACAAAAAATAAATATAACAATACCATTTGCTTTCAAAGGCAAATATTGTATTTCTCAAACAGATACCACAGACTACCTTCACTCAAGTATAAAACTACAGGTGTTTTAATATTTTAACCATAAAAAATTAACATTCCAGAGGTTTTTTTCTATCCAAACTCAAAAACATCTTGCAAATTCAGAACCAGAGTATCATGCCCAACTGTAAGCCTTATGCAATTTCTCCAATAAATAGAAGTCTCTATCAGCACAGTAAAAGAGAACCAGGATTCTGAAATATTTTATTGCCAAATGTGAATGTTTCAGGTTAAAACTCCCTTGCCCCCAGCTGCTTCTGCTCATGTGCAATGACATGGGCACATGATACCACTGAACATCCTGGGAGTGCAAGTTAACAGGATATTTGAGTCTGGGCAGGCTTGGGACCACAGTCAGAGGTGATGTGAGCACCAATAACACAGATCCTCACTGACTACGAAAATGGAAAATGCAGAAATATTAAAAACCAGGGGGAACTTTGCCATAATGAAAGTCACCAAGTGTAAGATTTGAGGACCAGTCTGCCTGACACAGATCTGAGTTGAAATGCAGAGCAAAAGCACAGCAACAAGCACGGACTGAGCCCACGGTGCTTGCCCAGCAAGGTCATTTTTGAACACCTCCTCCCAGGACTTGCTCCGAGCAGGCAGAGCAGCCCCAACACAGCCCCACACACCGTGCCCTTTTGAACCAGAAAGCAGGTGAACATTTCCAGCTTTCCTTGCCGAGTGTCAAACCCCACATCATTACTGCCTGCAACCAGTTCAGGACCGCCTTCCTCTTCCCGAAAATTAGAAATGCAAGCAGCAATTTGGGTAATCATTCCTCACTTCCAGAGGCAGAGAACATGCTGATGGGGATAGTCCTTCATGCCCCAAAAACAGACGGTCTGGAAACAACAGGATAAGGTAAAACAGTCCAGGTATTTTCCTGGTGGCTTTTTCACCACTGTATCCCCAGAAAAAGGCCTCCAGTCAAAATGAGACCATTGCTGGTAACCATCAAAAAAAAAGTAATAAGCAACCGTGCCAAGGATGATCCCAGCCTGGGGTATCAAAACAGCTCTGTTCCACTTCCTCAGGCTCATTTATACAAATAAAGAAAAAAACAAAAAAAACGGAAATCCCATTCCATGAGCTGGCATCTAGCATCACAAACTAAGATTTCAAGACCCTTGAAATTAATTAATATTTGAGTTAATATTCAGAGGTGACTGTTGTACACCATTACGGGAAGCAATGAGAAATGTGGCAGGATGAAAGGTTTTGCACATTAAATACACAAACAGTTACAACCCTTGAGTCACAGAAGGGTAGAAAGCTGCCCTTTGGAGCTTGGAAAATAACTCCTACAGGCTGCTGCAAATGTTTTCCCTCAACAGAAGGAAAATATCCAGAATTTGGGGGTTGACTCCAGCTTAATTTTCTGATGTATCATATTTAAACAAAACTCCTGTCAAGCCCTGACGTTTAGTCCTACCAGCAGGTCAAGCCCCTTCTCTGTCCCCCATCCCCTGCAAGGTCACCAGCACAAAAGGAAGCACTCAGCATATCCTGTTTTTAAAAAAATATTGTAAAAAACCCAGACCAGTTTAATGTTTAGTTTGAAGAAGCACAAGTAGCTTCTGGTGTGTGAAAGGCACTTGACAGAGGGGAGTAATGAGGGCAGAGCCGAAACACCGAACATCTCTCTGGCATCCACGAGGTCCCTGCGCAGCAATAATATCTTTTATGGGTTCAGTGAACATTAGGTTGACTCGGTAAACACTTCTTCCCGCAGGTTTTGGAGCAAAATAGCTGCCTGGCAGGCAATAAATTCTATACGGCCCGGCTACCGTGCGAGGGAGACGCGGGATCCCCTGCACTGCCCTAACACCGCACAGTGCCCGGCTTCCACACACGCCGGCAGGAAAATCGACCCCCAAAGGATCCACGGACGTTACGGATTTTCACTCGTGACTCAAAAAAGCAAATATCAGCGAGCCGAAGTCGGCTGCCCGAGGTTCCAGGCTCAGGCAGGGCACACACAAGCCCTGCACATCGTGCCGGCGGGGCGAGCCGGCGAGGCAGCTACCCACCCCCCTGTCCTGCATCCCACCCCCCTGTCCGGCATCCCACCTCCCTGTCCGGCATCCCGGCCCCCTGTCCGGCATCCCGGCCCCCTGCCCCGCACCTCCATTTTAGCAAACACCCCCCGACCTGCCTCACTCATGTCCTTAATCACATCCGAAACACATCCTACGGAACCCCCTCCGCTGCTTCGGTGTGGGCACGCGAGGCGAAGCCGCCTGTCACCATGACATTGCAACATCCATGAACAGCACGGCAAGCGCCCATCGCAGGAGGCATTCCTGCCGGCGGCGAGCAGCGGGGAGCGAGGGTCCCCGCAGCCGCGCCCCGCATTC
>VXAZ01006709.1:999368-1013523 GCA_013399875.1 Gymnorhina tibicen | reverse complement strand
TCTCCGGGCAACGGCAGCACCGCCCCGCACCGCCCCGACAGCGCCCTCCGCGCCCCGGCTCCGGCTGGCGCCGCCGGCACGGCCCCGCTGCCGCAGCGAAATAGGTCAGGGACAGCCCCGAGCCGGCCCGGCCGAGAGCAGGACCCGCCGGCAGCGGCACGGGCAGCGCCGGCCCCCGCGGGGCAGCCCCCGGCCCCCGGGCATCCCTCCCTCCGCCAGCCCGTCCGCCGGACGGCACTGCCGCTGCCCGGGAGTTGTCCTCCGGGGAGCTGGCGGAGGAGCCGAGTGGCCCAAAACTGCTTCAATCCCTGCAATCTGCGGACTGGACAAAAGTTTCAGTGGCTGAAAATCCCCAGTCCCGAGGTCGAGCCCGCGCACAGGGCAGAGCAGGAGAGGAGCGGTGATGGTGAGGAAGGAGAGGGTCCCAGCCCTCCTAAGTCTCCCCACTCCCACCGCAGAAAACAGGATCTTGCCTCCAGTTCTCCAATTTATTAAAACCTTCCTGTCCTGTATGCAATCTATCAGGCCAAATACACTCTGCATAGGCAATATGGGTCCTTCTCAAGTGCAGATGCTATTTAGCCTAAAGCACTGAACTCAATTACATTTGTCATTTTTATTCCAATTGATACAAATACACAGACTTTTATATAAATCTTTTTTCCCCCTCATTTTATTAAAAGAATTTTTCAGTTGTATTCCACACCAGTGAGGCCTTAGAGGTTAATTGTATTAAAGACAAGAAACATTTGCCTTCTTCATTACTCATCCATTCACAAAATGTTCTTGTGCAAAAGGAAGAGATAACTAGAAGTACCAAGAGATTTCTCTTGGAAGATGCCATTTCATCTCTTTTGTAAATAAAATTACCTTGCTCTTGTATGTTTCTCCTCAAGCCATGTCCTCAGCCCAAGTTTCATATATCTTTTTAAAATGTATCAGCAATGATGATTGAACAGATGCTATTGTACCTTTCACAGGAGGGTTTCAAAAACTTGTTGAGAATCTTCACTACTCATCACCCTTATTCTTCTGATAAGAAAACTTAACACTCCTGAAACTTAAAGGACTTTATCAAAGACACATGGGGATGGAGAGTCCTGCTATTTAAACACCATTTGGGAGCCTACTTCTAAACAGAAGAAATACAGATAAAGCCATGAAATCAAACCTCACACAATTCAGGAAGAATTCCTTTGTTTTCCCTAGAGAATCCTGTTAAACTATCTGTTTAAAACATCCAGATCCTCAAGTACTTTCACCATGTCCAGTCTTACACTGTTGATACACAACATGCAAAACTGTAAGACACAAGCTCAAACCAGAGAAAAATGAACTATATAAAAATGTAGAATTTATCTCACAAATGAGGGCTAGAGCTTGTTTCCATTGAGTAAATCCTTCAGTAATCACAAAAAGTCCAGATACAAGAGCAAGTCCTGAAATTGCTGCAAAGTGCCTGTGAATTTTTATTAACACATAGTTTTTCAATAACAAAATATTAGGCTTTCACCATAAAAATTTATATCTCACTCTGGCCAGCCTGGGAGCTAAGCACCTAAATTGAACCAAACCAGCAATACCTTCTTATGTGCTTTGACTCACAGGCTTCTGTACCACTGGATGCTACAAATCCTGACAGCAACCACAGAAAGGTAAATCCCAGTGACAGACAAGAGCAAACCAGTGAATAGTCCTTGCTGGAGTGGAACGAAAGCACGTTCCAGTAGTCAGAGATTATCTTTACAGCAGCCTTGCAAAATAGTCATGACTGGGTAACAACCTCAACACAAAAATTTCTTGTTTGTTTTTAAGTGCAAAGACTGGTATCTTGAAAAAGCATTCAGCTAAAAGGAATTAGTGACACCTGATGGGTGGAATTTTTCCAGCCTCTTTCAAAAATTCCTAGTCTCAAGTAGTTGAAAATTCCTCCTACACCTAATCTACCTTCGATCACTGACAACCATATAACCAGTGCTCAGGGTAGAAAGGTCCCCAGAGCACCTGTTCCAGCCAGTCCCACCATCCCTCAGCCTACCAAAAGCTTTCCAGATTCCTGTGACAATCTTCAGATCTACAGTGAAAGACCAAACCCCCCAATTCCAAGGAGCCACAGAGAAATGAGAGAGCAAAGCATTGCCAGTGTCTCCACAGCAGCAAGGAATTTCTTCAATAAAAGTGGCACAAAGGGAGGGAATAAAAACAATCGCTGCCAATCTGATCCAAAACTCTCCTGGCTCAAAATCCAGCAGCTGGTTTAACCCTGAGGTTATAAGGAAAGGACACTGAGTGCTGACAAGAATTTAATTCTGTGAAGAGCACCAGTAAACTCAGACAACACCCTGTCAATCTCCACAGCCTCTGCAGAAGCCTGAAAGAGTCACTTCACCTCCCAAAAACCCAGCAGAAAGCAAATTGCATCAAACTGGGAAAAATCCTTCCTAGCTCTGCGAGGCAAGCTGCAAGAGCCCTGAATCACTGGATCATCCATCCTGAATACAGCACAAACAGCAATTCGGGAACACTTCATTCCCCTGTACACACCTGTTGCCAGGTATATACCAATATACAGGCTCCAGACATCCATATCATAAGCAATTTCCTGTCTTTAGCAGCTCTCCTGCTTAGTTGCATAATCCCTTCCATGAAATTATTAATCAACTTTCTTTAAAAATCTATGGTTTCAGTACTGAAGAGCTGGGAAAGGTGTACATAAAATACTGCATTCATGGAAGCTTCCAAGGCTGCATCTTCTCAGCCTAAATTATTTTTCATTCTGGTTTTTTTAGAGATACAGATATTTAGATAAATATATATGCTGATATATATATACATAAAGGTTTCTTTTTATTAATGCATTTATTAAGTATATATATTTATATCTGAGTGACCAAACTGATCTCACCCTCAAGCTGGTCCTGCTTTGAGAGTTCTTTGATCATCTCCAGAAGTCCCTTCCAACTAAACTTACTTTGTCATCCTAATTAAGTAAATACTTATTTAGACAGATCTGTATTTAGATCATATGTCTTCTTGGAAAAGGTTCACTTAGGGCATTAATATAAGAAAAGCAACATAGAAGGTATCTGCTGGAATAGCTGCTTTGGTACCTCCAGGGCTAATTGCAGTCATTTGGAGGTGGTACTCAGGTACTCAGGTACTGCACTGGCTCCCAAGGGACCTGGAGGTCGAGGTGCCTCAGCAGAGAAGTCCCGCGGGTATCTGCTGCCCAGCCACTGCTAGAATTCAGTAACAAAACAAAAAGAGCAGCTAACATTTACCTACTACAGCAGCTCACAGGAATCCAAGTTATCGCAAGGCTCAAAAGGATGCTCCAGGAGGCCTCCTAGGTCAGGACCTTCCCAGAGCTGGAACCAGGGATGTTCTGGCAGCTGAAGCAGTAAGAGACTCCCACCGGAGCACTGTTTTCTAAAGCATGTGATTCGTAGAGCAGGGCTGGAGCACCCACCCCAGCACTCCCCCTGGGATCTGCTTTCCGGGCCGAGATTCTGCAGGAGCCACCAGCATCTCCAGCAGCGCTCCGGGCTGTTGCCCTCTGCTGGCACACATCCCACTCCCTGCTCCCTGCTCCTGCTTCTGCAAGTCAGCACAATCCCGCTTTACAACATAGTTTCCCTTTAGTCTATTGTATAAATCAAAATTCCTATAGAAATAGTGGGTTTGTTCCAACAATTTCATATAACATTACCACCTTTAGAACAATGACCCCTGACCATCTTCACCTCCCAGCTATGATTTCTGGGGCATCAGCTATTCTATTGCTCACCCTACACAGCAGTTAGCCACCAGCTGAAAATGTTCTTCCTGCTGCTCTTCGGGCTCTTTCCTGGAGCATAAGCCACGGATGTCACCCGCAGTCACCTATGTCAGAGGCACACACTTCCTGCCCTGCAGTCATATTACCTATTTATCAGAAATTTGCAGGAAGATTTTCAGATAGATTTTATTGTTTAGAATTTAGTGCTCAAAAGGAAAAAAAATCAGGAAGCTGTAAAAACAACTCTTGTGTGCACTGGAACAAAGGCAAAGGCCAGTTGTCTAAGTGCTACCAAGTTCCTCTGCCTCCTTAGAGTCTGCATCTACTGAGTGTACAGTTCTTGCTACATGCTGAGAAAAAGACCAAACTTGAGAAAAAGTTTAGGCTATGAACCAAAAAAGTGGTAATTTTTTTACCAAAATTTTTCTAATAAGATATAATTTTAATGTAATTCTTCATCTTTATAATACAACCCTTAATGCTTCCACTACTACCTTCTGTAATAAGGGGAAATTATCCATATGCTTCATAAAGATGGATGGCTTAATTAATATTTGTATGCTATAACTCAGAGAGAACAGCATAAACAAAGCTATTTCCATTCAGGATCTGAACACCATAACCCAAGTCTCTTTACTCATATTCCCTGTACACTCATTGTCTTGCTCTCTTCCTGGAATTTTTTTAAACATTTCATTTCTTGCTCTTTGCAAAAGCCAAGAAACACAGTCCACCACCCTCATACCATAATACAATGCGCTGCAACATCAGCACAAATGAGTGAATGCCACAGATGCCATACACAAAAATTTAGACAGGATTTTTTCTGCAGGCACGTTATTTTACCAGAACAGAAAACCTGTCTCAGGCAGCATATTCCTCACAGGTAACAGATTGCCCTTCATTATCCTGCCTGGTATTTTCTGGGCAAACTTCTTTTTCTGTTCAATATTCCATCGCATATTCAGAGTGGGAACTGTATGTCAGGGGCTCAGCTCAGGTTTCTGTTCACTTACTGGACTTTTGTGGTGTGCTTTTCAGGGCTCAGCTTTCCCATCCTCTCATTCACACAGAAGTGCACCCTGTGAAGGAGAAAAAAACCACACTTTAAAAGGCATTAGAGAGTGTGTGGCATCAGCTCGTTGCAACACTTTTGGCATAGAGCAGCTCCAGCAATTAAACAAGCCCAGCTCTTCCTTTTGAAGGTGTTGTTTCTCAACTCCCTCTCATCTGACTCCCCAAAATACTGAAAACAAGAGCTCCCTGTTGCCACCACCTACACACAAAACCATCGTAACATTTCCAAAACACACGTGGTGCTGATTCATCACCAAGCTCACACCTCAAAGATTTAAAAGTAAAATTGATACCACAGAGAGGAAGTTGAGATTTTAACTGGTGCTCAGTGAGTAAAAGAAAATTCCCATAACAACATCTAAAGGATGTCATTTGAGAAAAAATAATTTGCCTGCATTTAGGACTGCAGAAAGTAATGGATGGATGGATGAGCCTAAAGGGAAAAGGCACATTGACTGCAAGGGCTGGAGCTTCTTGTGCTCCTGGGGATCTCTCTTTTTCAGGAGGATACATCTCCATGAAAGTAACAGTAGAAAGCTGGCAATACTCCTGCAGAATGCGGTTGCTAACCACCCTGTGCAAGAGGCATTAGCAATGACAACTCCAAACATCCTGCAGTCCAGCAGTGACCTCGGGGGAGAAGTCCTGAACTTGCAATCAGCACTCAGAGGAGCTCTCTCCAATAAATGGAGCATCATTTTTACAGCAGTGGGGGAAAGAAAACAAACAAGTCCAAATGAAATCTCAGTGAAGGACTTTGGCCAAATTTTTTACCCAATAAATTTAAAAGATTACTAAAACCTGAAGGGATACTAAATAAGCACAAGGAGAGAATTGGGAATTTAGCATCAGGAATCTTTCACAATGCTGCGACCCAGCCCAGGAACAGCCAGTGAGCCCGAAACCAGATGACATCCCTTCTGAGGAGGGAGGGGATCTGGAGGATGAAATTGGAGTAAACTATTTCAAAACACAGCTGATAGTGCTGTACTTGTATACAATAACAAGGTAAGCACAGCCTCCCCCCAGGGCCATGCCCTGCCCATGCTGCAATTTGTTCATCGGGGTGTGTGGTTGGGAGAGGGAGGCTTCCCACCGGACCTGGGCTAGTGTGCAATAAAGAAAACAAGATTATTGATCCACAGAGAAAAAGTAAAAAGCACATCAACCTCCAGTCCCAAACTACTCGTGCCTTTTACCTAGCATTGCTTTAATCCAAGTCTGTGCTGGAAACAGGTTCAGTACTCCTGAACTTTCTTCTTCCCAATCAGTGCCTGCAGTGACTACACTCATGCTTCCTTCCCCCCAGGGTTTTGTGGAAAGCAAGTTTTCTTACAAAAGAGGGAAAGTTCATTGTAAAGCTACAGAAAACAACAAAAATTACAGAAATGACAGAAGAGACTGAGATGATATTAATCTTTTATATTGACTAGATTACAGACTAACAGCGTGTTTTCAGATGTGTGACTTTGCATGTCTTTAAATTCAAACAGCATTCCCAGGAGAACAGGGCTTCTGCGAGACAAACCAGTTGGCAATTCCATGGTACAAAGTAGCATTTGAACAAATGATGTACTTTCAGATTCGTCAGCTTGTTTTGCTTCTAAGGAATTTTTCTGCAATGTTAATCAGTGATTGGTACTTTGATGGTGGTGAGCAAATGTACATCTTGACACATTTCCAGCCAGAAATGTAATTCCTTTCTAAATTGGCATAGATTCCTCACTGCATTAGTCATGAAAAGAGGTATTTATAGTGGTTTAATGAATATAATATGCACCAAAATGGTACATAGCTCAACATAGTCCAATTTTTTTTTTTTTTTAAGAGCTATTCTTTCAAATCTGTGTATTTTCCATCTGCGAAAGCATTTGGGAATGAAACCATAAGCATCATGCTAAGAGGGTTAATATCCAGATGCCTCAGACAGACGGCATTATTAGTCTGCCTGGGCTTGACATCTAGTTTTCCAAGTTAAGGAGCTTTGGTTCCTTGGATGGCTGACAATCTGAGAATAGCCAGTGCTCTAAGCCCAACGTTTACTGTAACAGCAACAGGCAACACTGCAGCTTTGCCTAAAAGACTTTTAGCAAAAAAAAGCTACACCAAGATTAACCACACTCAGAACATACTTTAAAATGCTGTTGCAGCTTTAGGTTAGAACTCTTACTGGCAAAGTCTGAACCACAGGCAGAGAACAGTACTTGACTTTCATTTTTTATGCTGGGTGGTTTTTTTTCTTTTGCTACAGCCTAGACCTGAACTGTACCATCTTTTTAACTGTTCAGTCTATTCAGGAGATAGAACCACAGGAAACAGAAAAATCTGAAGAATGTCTCTCTTCTACAGTGAACTACAGCTTTACAGCCGTTGTTCTTTCAGGGTTCCCACTACTCATTTTCCCACAGAGATGTTTTTAAGGAGAATATAGGTTTATAGGATTAAAATACTCTGATAATCATATGAACAAGAGGTATCAGTTCAAAAGTGACTATTTCCAACCATTTATATATAACAGAAATTGATGAGAGTTCTGGGAGCAGAGAAGGTAAAAAGACTAGGATTTGTCAAAGTGATCAACAACAAGAAAAGCACCCAACTCCATCAGCCCCTTTACAAGTCCTAGTATATAGATAAATAATACAAAATTCCTAGGGAAACATACATAGCAGGAAGACTTTCATCTTGTAATAAGAAATACACATCTGACACTCATCAACAGTAATGCTTACATTACAGCACAAAAAAATACTCATTAAAGGTAAGTGGGAGTAGAGGTAACGTCTGTGTGTGAGTATGCGTGCACATACCAGAAATAATAGACCAGTAATGCTTCAACAGGAGACCTAAAAGACGCCCATCAACAAAAGCAAATAGTGCTTGTTTGGGCTGGCTCAGAACTCCTTGTGGTGTGCTTGCATTGTGAAATACATTTTCAAGTGAAGCAGGGATACAACTGTTTTATTCATTAAGAAATACAAAAATAACAAGCAGAAAACTCATCTTTAAGGGACACATACACCAAATCACAGAACCAGTTATGCAAAACATGTTAAATAAGCCATTGTTTTGTAAACTACGCCTCTGGCTAGTGTGAAAGACTGAAAATTGGGTGTTACACTTTTAATCACCTAATATTAATCCAAGGCATTACCCATAGACAGTTTGAAAAACCACTGAAAATGCCTTCTTCCAAATAGCTCAGAAAGCAAAAGGTCTGCAACAATGTAAATCACATAAAAGTGGTATAAACTGTTGATTACATGATAAACACTAATCGATAGTGGCTACAACAGGTCAAACAATCCTAATCTAAAGGCTTGGATAAGGTGCCTTCTATCAGAAACCTAACCATCTCACAGACTGTAGGAGCAAAACCCCATTCTCACAAAACACACCAAGTTTTGTTCACTGTGTGGACATGAGAGGGGTGTCCTTCAGGCGTTTTTTTAGGGATTAATTAACAATATAATGATTTAAGCCAAGCCTTTTCACTTTAGAATAAACATTCTGAATTATACAGAAAAAGGAAGCTGCTCTCTTTTCACACTTGAATGGGAGGTTGAGGTCCTCAGCATCACTCCGGCTCAGACCCTTTTTGGCAGCAGTGGGAATGCCACGTTGGGACAGTAGTATCAACTGACAGGGCAGGATAATAAACCAGTTTTCTAACCTATACTATCCAATTAGATCTTTCAGTGCTAAATGAAAGCAAAATTTGCTTTACAGGGATCTAAGTTGGGGGAGGGGGGGAAGGACACCATAAAGCATTTGAGAACTTTACATTTTTAGCCATTTTAAGCATTTCTGCTTCACAGGTCGTTAAGTCCGTATGTGCAAAGTATCTGGTAGAGTTCAGGCACACCTCCTGTCAGTGCCCAGCTGTGCACACCCCCACCTCCCCGCAGGGCTGAACTCCTGGGAGCAGGACTGGCACTCCCAGAGCCAGTACTGGAGCCTGGACTGCAGCTGCACTGCAACTCTTGCCACACTCAACACAAACCCAAGAAGCTTGCCCAGTTCTGGAGGATAAGGATTGTCCACCCAAGTTACACTACTGAAGCCTGCAGGGCAAGACACAGCTTTTATTTTGCAAGTGTGTCACACAATCAGTGACCCACAGAGATTTACGGCCATCAAAGCTGTTTGAGCTGTTACCACTGTTCTAAACCACCTTTTCAGCACCTAATGTTAAAACAAGTGCGTGGGAGGTACTTCCACAGACTTGTGAAAGTATCATTGCACTACATATGCAGGTGTTTAGCACGTTTCTTTTTAATGCAGTAGTAGTCAGTATTATAAAAGTGTAAGTTAGGCTAGTTTTATTAGCCAAATAAAATTTACAACTCAAGAACAAATTATAGAGTAGACATGAACACCCATTACTATTAAAAAACTGTATGTACATCACAACACACAGAGTTCAGTGACACTGTAGTTTGAAAAGTTTGGCTTTGGGAATTCCATTTTGGTCATGCAGATTACAAAAATAAAAGAACATCTGTGTTTTAGGAAAACTACCACACTTTTACTTTATTAAATGCTGAAAGCAAACTAATTGCTCTTACTTTCTCACAGGTGACACCAACACAATCCAGCATTTGGTCCTGAACAGAAGGCCATTAATTTATTGAGATAATTTTAGACATAAGAACTTCAGAACTCAACTAGAAACTAAGGAACAGCAAAGTAAAGTTACTTTATTTCTATCTTCGTGACTTTCCTAAAGCAACTGTGAAGTCACAAACTTATTTACATGCCAGCTATACACCTTATTTCATCTCAGTTCTTCCTATGCACCTCTATGCAGACAAATCCACCCAGGGGTCAGAAAATCATTAAATACCATTAAACGCATAAGCAAAGCTTTATCAACAAATCTCTTACTACTAGGAACTGTACTAGAAACAGGTTTATATTCCAAGAGAGTCTTTAAGTCAGTGTCTTTATTGCCACCAATACAGACCTGCACTTTTCTATATTCCATGGTACACCCTAGCATTGCTGCCCCTCAGCTGACCAGCACTTACACAATCTTCTCCGATGTCACCTGCAAGGTCACCAGTTCTTGCTCCCCAGAGACCAGAGGTCAGAGGAGAGCAACTGCCACCTACTCAAGCCACAGAGAACACTGTTCAACAGGTGACAGTCTTTTGAGGGAGACACTAGGCAGCCTACCCCCTAACAGATGTGCAGTTTCTGGGATCGGCTCTTTGTTTTAGCAGACATTAGTCCCACGAGGACTATTGCACATAGGTAACAGCACATTTCAGCACAGCAGTTCCCAAACTGTCAGATTTCACACACAAAGTCACTTTTTTACAAACCTACTCGTTTCTAGTATCAACATATTCTGTCACAGCACATAACATGAAAATACCATAAAGCAACAGTTGGTGCACAAACCTTAAGCTTCCCAAGTCAAACGACAAGACACATCACAAAAGTGAATTTAACCATTTCTCTGCAAACCAGGCTGTCCCTTAATAAGGTTAAGGCAACTCACCACTGCAATGGACTAAATTATACACCCAAACTAACACACGACCTAGAACTCCGTAGCTCGTTTCAGCTAAAAACAGGAAAACTGTGCTTCAAATGAAGTTCAAGGATGACTGTCCAACACGGTTGTAAAGTGCAAAGGTACAGAAAAAGACTTCAAGCCCAGTGAGCTGAAATAAAACCACCTGAAGCTGTGCACGAACAAGAGCTGGCACTTGCAGTGTTTTACAAACTCAAACTCTGAAACCTGACTTACAACAATGTATGAGTGATGCTGGTGCACAACAGTGGCTAACAGGCTTTTGAGATACAAAAATTACAATTTAATTGCAAACGGCAAGTTATTTGGAACCTATTTATAAAAGCTCAGCTAAGCCAAAGAGAACCAGTCTCACTATAAGAGCCATAAATTACCGCAATCAGGAGGACACTCAGCTCTTAGTTTAAATCCTGATGATACCAAAACCAGTTTAAATCCTGATGATACCAAAACGTTGTCCTGTTTGCTTAAGTTTACACAGGTAATTAAGTTGATGCAGTTTCACTTCTAACAGCAACAAAGCTCATTTCAATTTAAATCATCATCAGATTAGATTGATACCAAATAGTAACTATACATTGAAATTTCATGCAAAATCCTTCAGCCCAGAAGCACCAAGCCCTACACATTTAACTTTTCACTGGAATCAGTGGGAATTATATGTCTAATATCTTGCATATCTGGAGCAAAGCAAAAAGCAGCTTTTATGATGCAGTACCATGAAACATCAGCATTCTAAGAGCTTAGAAACCTGAAGTCAAAATAACTTTGTACTTTTAAAATCCATGCCCCACATCATATATACTCTCACTCAAGCATATAAGGAATTCAAATCTTTTATTTGATATCCATAAACCCATAAACGTTGCTATTCTATATTTCTATGCAGGAAGGCAGTTTTCCCCTAAAACATTATGCTTTTTAATAAACAACAAACTTTAATTCTATTGCGTGAAAGGGCTACAAATATACATTTTTTAATCAAGCAAACTACACAGATATCTTTGCTTTACAACTGGCACCTATGTTACTGGTACACTTGCTGGCTCAGTTCTCAGAGCTCTTTGCCCACAGTTTAGATCACCACTTTCTGAAATATGGGCAACTGCAAATTATTATTTTTTAAATTACGTGCTGAGGCAGGTATTGCAAATCCATTCCTCTTTTCCCCCCATCAGTAATCGGGGACACCCCATCTTTATTCACATGCAGACGTCACTGCATTCTACACCAGTCATCTAGTGGCATAAAATAACCTTCCAAAGTCTGGTTCAATTGTTAGCAAGCCAGTTTTACTCCTGTTTTAAGGAAGCCCACAGCACAGGTCTGCCATCCTGACGGTAGATGGAGCTGTGAGAGTTCTCGGGGAACTTTAAAGAAGAACAATAGTTCAGAGTGAAGTCTGTTAACCCAGGGCTAGGAAAACAAGTATGCCTTTAATAGAAGGGGTAAATGTCGACCCTTTCCTGGAAGAAATCACACACAGACAAACCGAGGACTTGAAAACTAAGCAATAAGAAATTCTGAACATTTTATATGAATGAAGCACATGCTTAACACAAATTATTTCTCCAAAACTACACAGTACATACGTTGATGGAAAAGTCCTATAGAAAAAACTGACCAACCATGTCAGCACGTCAAACTGCCTAGTACAAGATGGTGGATGCACACAAACTGCCAAAGTGAGAATGAGTATTTAAAAAACAGACCACATCCACGGATCAGTACTTCAAAAATTTCTCTGTCGAGTGTTTGAAAGCCACTAGCAAAAAAGTCAGTTAGGACCTTTACTGGCAACAAAATATTTACTACTCTAAGTACACAGATTTTAAAGCAGAGGAACACTTGCTTCAAACCTAGAAAAGCCTTAAAACCGTACGGAATCGATCCTAGGAAAAAAAATTAGACGTGTAAAGGTCAATGAACACAATGATTTATTTAAAAAATAAAAAACGTAAAAACCATTTTTTCCTCCTTTACAGAAATGTTAAAAGTCAGTCATGGGATCCGAGTAGCTTTTGTAGAAAAAAACGTAGTATCCAGGTATCGAGTCCTTACAACAAAGGAAATCCCCCCTAGCCCTCCCCAGTTTTTACTCCAGATCAGCAAGACGCTTCCCACCCCACACCCCTCAAAAAACAAATTAAAACAAGACATTTTTCGTTGCTAGTATAAAAACGACCAAGGTCCAAGTAATAATAAAAAAATAGAGTCCATCAATGACTGTAACACAAAATATGTGTATGTGGGGCCCAGTCCATCTTCAGAAAGAAAGAAGTGGCACAGGCAGCAGAGGCGACCCTCAGGGGGCATTTAGGAGCCGCTCCCACAGCAGGGAGGCATTTAAAAGGAGCTGCCCTTCGGCGAATGAGGGGAGAAACCATTTAGAAGCTGCCCCGTATCGAAGGGAGGGCTCTCCACGCCCCCCCCTCAATGGGTATGGGCGCTCCAGCTCAGAAAGAGCCGCCCCCGTAGCCTCCCCCACCATAGCCTCCTCTGTACGGTCCACTGTTACTGCGGCCCCCCCAGTTGCCGCCCCCTCCTCCACCTCCTCCGCCGCTCTTCATGGGGCCGTAGGAGGACTGGTGCTGGCTGTAGCTGCCGAACCCGCCGTACCCGTTGCCGTAGTCGCCGCCTCCCCCTCCGCCGCCGCCTCCGTAGGAACCGCTGCCATAGGAGCCGTACCCGCCTCCTCCCCCGCCGTAGCCGCCGTAGCTGTTGTAGCCGCCGCCTCCTTTGGAAAGCCCGTTGTGATCCCGGTTGCCGGAGCCGCCGCCGCCCCGACCCCTTCCTCCTCCTCTGCCTCCCCGGGAGGGCCTGGAAGAGCCGCCGCCTCCCCCGCCCGCCTGGATGTCCTCTTTAGGAACGGCCTTCTTGACCTCCACACGGTGGCCCTGGATCGGGTGGAACTTGACCACGGCCGCCTTATCGGCGGCGTCGTGATTCTGGAAGTAGACGAAACCGAAGCCGCGCTTTTTCCCGCTCTGTTTGTCGGCGATGATCTCGGCCTTCTCCACGGGGCCGAACTGGCTGAAGTGCTGCACCAGGTCCCCTTCGCCCACGTCCCCTTTGAGGCCGCCCACGAAGAGCTTCTTCACCTTCGCGTGAGCGCCGGGCTTGGCCGAGTCCTCCCGGGACACGGCCCGCTTCAGCTCCACCGCGTTCCCGTCCACCGCGTGGGGGGACGCGGCCATGGCGGCGTCCGCCTCCTCCACCGCCGAGTAGGTGACGAAGCCGAAGCATCGGGAGCGCTTGGTCTGCGGGTTGAGCACCACCACGCAGTCGGTGAGGGTGCCGTAGGCCGCGAAGTGCTCCCGCAGCCCGGCCTCCGTGGTCTGCACGTTCAGCCCGCCGATGAACAGCTTGCACAGCTGCGAGTTCTCCATGCTGCCGCCGGTGCCGCGCCTGGGCCTGGCGCCGAGACTCCTCCTCCTGTTCGGGGGCAGCTCCGGAGGTTTTTTCCCCCCCTGCTCCGTCTTGCCGCCTCTTCCCCCTGCGAGCAACGCGACCTCACGGCTGCGGCGGCCGCCGGCGGTCGCTCCCTCGGTGCGGCCCGGCGCCTCCGCTCCGCCTCACCTGACCGGCAGCACAGTCGGGGCGTCCCCGGTGCCGCCGCTCCCCCGGAAAGGCGGGCGGGGGTGGGGGCGAACACAGGCGCGCACAAAATGGCGGCGGCGGCTTCTCGGGAGCGCGGCCGGCGACTGGTGCCCACACAAAGGGGCCGCCGGGAGCCCCGCCCCTCGATCCCTCCCCCC